>JBAMCD010000315.1:0-65097 GCA_037075365.1 Drosophila emarginata
GACGTGTTTTTTTTTCGCTCCTGCCCAAATATTAATTTTCGGGTTAAAATACATTGAGATTGACTCTATAATTTTTTTTAATGTTACAGTGTTAACTTTGTTAATAACATAAAAACCAATCCATCGATTTGAATTTGCGCTATTTCTGTTTAATTATACAAACGCAAAATCAAAGCATTAAACTTATTATTTCTGAACAACAACAAACCCTACACAGTTGTTGCTGTTCTTGTTAATCTTTGCTCTTGTGTTTGTACTTCTTACCGTTTTCAATTTGCTCTCGCGCTCTCGCCCACACATTGTTGTTGCATGTGCATTGTTTGTGGCTCTCCCGCTCTTCTTTTAATTTCCTTTTGTTCGTGCTCGCATCTTTGCACCGCGTACAAGTGACACGTGTAACTGTGTAATTTCTCTTAGATATTTTCAATCTTTCTCTGCAAGTTTGACCCAAGTGTCGAATTTGCTTTAAAACTGAGTGAGTTTTTTCTTTGGCTTTTTTCTGTGACATTTTTTTTCTTGTTTCAATTAATACTTGCAATTAATTTTATAATGTCTGTCTGCTCTAATAAAAAGTGTAACGCATTTCTCGCATGTTGGCTGTGTGAAAATGTCATGCACGTTAAGTGTGCTGGCTACACAGCCAAGGTAAGAGATAGCTTGGAGCAAAAAGGGGGTCTCAAATGGGGATGTGACTCATGCCGAGAAGTTGAAATCGAGATGAGGGTATTTATGAGGCAGACCAGGGATAGGTTTAAAAAACTCTCATCTAGTTTTCGTAAATTCTACGACGAGTTTAATGCTGTGGAGACGGAATTTAGTAGCTATAAGCTGCTGAATGAGTCTCTAAAGCGAAAGAAAACTAGTGTGCGTAACTTGTTCCCGCATCTGCCGATACCTAACTTAGTCTCGGCCGCGATGTCACATTCACCATCTCAAGACACAAATCCGCCGCAGCTAATATCGTTTACAACCCCCATCCCCGCATGGTGGCCGTAAGGATGAGGCGATTTCCGTTTCTCCAGGAAATGGTCTCTCCTTGCAGACGAATGTAGCTGTAGTTTCCGAAAAGTCTGGGCAATCATCAAGTATTGTTATTGCCGATAGTCGTCCAGTTAGAGGCACACTCACGGACAGACAAGGCGACTCAATTGCGGCAACTAGAGATGCCGTTGATTTAATGCCTGGCTCCCTTATGCCTCTGACTGGAGTTCCACCAAAGAAACATATCTTTGTATCTAGACTTGATCCCGAACATTCGTCGGATGATGTCTTAGCATATATTAAGACAAAAGTTCAAGTCTCCAAAATAGTGGTGGAAAAATTCAAGTTCAATTATTCAAGGGAGATATCTTCCTTTAAAATAGGTGTCCCGGTCGAACTGTTTGACTGCATTTGTAGTAACAGTGTTTGGCCGGATCACATCTTAGTAAAAGAATACACGGCCAAAAAGAAAACTCAGAGGTCTGTCAAGCTTTCAATCCCTCCCAATTCCTTGCCTTCTGGAACGCCAGCATCTGCTGGTGTCCAAAAAAAACTAGTTTCGTCCCTTTTTCTGGCCTATCAGAATGTAAGAGGACTTAAATCTAAGCTTTCTAGACTATATGTAGATAGTTTAGCATTTGACTTTAAAATATTAGTGTTTACAGAGACATGGCTTAAACCTGATATTAACGATGCATCCGTTCTTTCTTCAAAATTTTCAATTTATAGGTGTGATCGGACTTCTCGTGCAGGCGGAGGAGTTTTGATTGCAGTGGACTCTGCCTTATACTCTGACCAGATTCATCTACCTGATAATCAGGAAATTGAGTTTGTCAGTGTCAAGGTTGGACTTAAATCCTTCTCGGTCTACATCACTTGTTCTTATATCCCGCCACAATCCGACATGACGGTATATATTAAACATTTAGAATATATTCAACATGTTTCATCATTACTTTCTAATAGGGACATATTAATTGTCTTTGGTGATTTTAATCTACCTGAAATAGCATGGTCCCCTTCTGACGAGTCTGGCCTGCTGCTACCTTGTACTTCACATTTATTTATTGATGGCCTGTTCGAGTTATCATTAACTCAAATAAATCCAGTGCGTAATAAAAATGGAAGATCTTTGGATCTGATATTCGTGTTGGATTCTACCAACTACGCAGTCGCTAGAATTGACCCTCTTGTCTTTCCAGAAGACAACTTTCATCCCACTTTGGAATTAACTGTTGATCTGCCGTTTCGTGCACCAATTGTTAGTGCCTGCCCTGTGCCCAAATCCCGTAACTTTCGTAAAACTAACTTTGTCAAACTAAATAGTCTCATTCTTAGCCTAATTCTTTTAATTTGGTGAAGGTGTGCAAAGGCGGCAGAAGAAGAGGTGGAAAGAGAAATGGATTGAAAAAGTTTGGGGGAGAGATAATCGGGGGGGATTGGAGGGATTTGGAACGAAAAAAACGTTGTTGTGAACAGACACAGGGAGGCGGGTGTGTGAGTTACATCGAGGAATAGAAATAGGTAGAAAGTAAGAATTGGACCGAAAGCGGGGCAAGGGGTAGGTGGGCGAAGGTACGGGAAATAGGTTGGCAGGACTGTGTCGAAAATTCGGAAACTGAAGAAAGGGAGGAGGTGTTGGCAGGAATGGAAGTGAGATTAGGATTGTGCCGGGTGGAGTGAGAACAACATTTGTGGTATATGAGGGAGGTTGGGAGAAGAGATAATGGTGCAGGTGGATGGGGATAGGAAGATGATAGGTTCAGTTGGTCGGGGGACGCGAAAAAAAGTGGCTGGTTGGGGGAGGGATGCACGAACAGAGGTTGGGATAGTTTGCTATTGGATGGCTGGGGAACACGGGTCTGGAGTGTTGTACTGTTGTAGCGATTGTATGTCGTAGTGAGAGTGAGTGGGGAGAAAAATGTTGTTGCGGGAAGGGTGACATTTATGAGTGGGGAAAATTTGTTAAGAACCAAAAAGGGGAGGAGGCGGGTGGGTATTTTTTTAGCTAGTGTGGAGTGGGGGTTGGGGGGTTGAAGTAGTAAGGTAGTTTTACAGTTGTTTTGGGTGGGGGTTTTAAATATGGATCTTGCATATGGTCTCCTCAATATGACTCACACAAATCAAGAATAGAATCTGTCCAAAAACAGTTCCTACAGTTTGCTCTTCGTGGTCTGAACTGGGATCGCAATATCAATCTGCCATCGTACTCTAGTAGACTTCTTCTTGTTAACCTACCAGCTCTTACTAATCGTAGAATAATGCTTGGTGTGATTGTTATGCACAAGCCCCTTAATGGTGATATAGACTCTCCTGAGCATTGAAACAAGTAAATCTATCTGTTCCTTGTAGACCTACTAGAAATTTTATACATCTATATATTTCCAGCTATACTACTAACTATGCGCTGCATGAACCTTTCCGAGTACTTTGTTCTGATTACAATCGACTTTACTGTGTAATCAGTTCGGAGCTCTCTCTTCCTACATTAAAAACATCTATCCTTTTACATTTAGCTCGTAACTAGTTATAGTTTTCGTTTCTTGTCTGTTTTGTGGAACCAAAACATATCAAAAGGCAGCAAGTTCAAGTACTCCGAAATATGAGGACTAAGCATATTGAACTGCAGAATAGCCGCGTCAGCACATATTACATGCAATGACCGCTTGAGCAAGATATATATACATAAATACATTTATAAAATATTTGCATGCCACGCTCTATTCCTACAGCGTCATTCTCGCTGTTTACATATATAAGTTACATATATATGTTCGTTTTATACATTACGTATAAAACCAAAACATATCAAAAGGCAGCGCTGCCACTGAGGACCGCGCCGCACTAGGCTAAGCTATACTTCATCCTACTATGTTAAAATCAGATGAATAAACGCCTTGGAAGCGACAAGAACAGTTGCTCCAAATCAAAACCTCAGAAGTCTCTTGCATGAATCAATCATATTTGTTACATGGCGACCGTGACATAGGTGGAGGATCGACCAGGACTTAAAAGTAAAAAAGCAATTAGTAATTCAAAAAAATAAAGAAACACCCGCACACTCATCCACCTAAACTGCAATTCAAAACATATCAAAAAGTAAAATGATCAAATCTCCAACCAAAGCAAAGGAAATTCCAAAATTAAAGAAGAAAATTTAGAATTAAAAAGAAATTGTTAACTCGTGCGACATAAAAGTTGCTCGATTAGAGTGTGGCCTGAAAACCATACACGAAATTAGGCAGGGATAAAATATACAAAAACAAAAGAAGAAAAGAATAGAAAGCATGCAAAGATAAACAGGAAAATACCAGATCACAGATATCAAATATATAATACGAATACCAACCCCAAGAATGGGCCTAATAGATACTAAGACAGTGGACTCCATTGCTAATGTCATTAATAAAGTGAAAGTAGAGACACAAGGTCTGACTACTATAACTATATTACTGATAATAGTAGTGGTTTTACTGTCTGCTAGTCTACTCTTTAAAATTTATAAAGCGCCTAAAGAAGAAATACTTAAGCAAGGCAAATGACCTTGATAAAATATAAAAGAAAAACAAATAAAAGGAGTAAGGCCTTGTAAGTAAATGTGTAAAGAAAATTTCAAATAAAAATAAAATTTCTAAAAAAAAAAATAAAGTAATGCTAAAATAGAAAAAAAAGAGAAAAAAGAGAAAGAAAGAAATAATAAAGAGGAAAGATGTCGAAAAAAATGGAATTTTGTACAAACCAAGAATAACCAAACAGTAGGAGGATAAGGAAAAATAGAAAAAAAAATTCTTTTAGAAAATATGGAGTGGCAACAAATTCATGCCACATTACAGGATATAAAAAAGAAATTCAGTAAATCATATAAATGCATTTCACAGAATAGGAACATTCTAGGAGAAACAGTAAATAAACACGCAAAAATATTAGTTCAGTGCTACAGATTCCTCAGTGGAATACGACTCTGAAGGCAATATCCAGAAAGAAAAGAAAAAGAACTACAGGATTAAACAATACCTGCGCTACTTAAACTACCGGAAAGAATAGAATTAGAAACAGATTCAACTTCGAGTATAGTAGAAGAAAAAATAATCATGGCAAAAACCAATATCGAATTTATGAATATTGCATCACAGATTATACCGGATTTCAACTATAAAGCGGAAAACTTACGTAGTTTTCTGGATGCTTTAGACATAATAAAATCGATACTCATGAATTATTAGCTGTGTCCTTAATAAAAACAAAATTAAAATGACTAGCTAGAAACATAATAATCAATGAGGTTACAGTTGAACAAATAATGAACAGACTCAAAGCTAACGTTAAAGGTGAGTCAGTCGACAACTTATCTGCAATATTATTAAATCTTACGGAAAAAAGCAAGACACCTAACGTAGATACCCAGGAAAACGAAAAATTAGCAAAGTCTCTAGAGGGAGCATATTTCGAAAACGATTATAACCTCGAACAAACTAAATCACTTAGCACCAAACAGGCTGAATCAGCAATGAAGAAAAATTGCTTAAATAAAGATGTAAAGACAGTTATGCGTTCTCGTCAGTTCAACAACATTGACGAGGCAATAGCTGCTTACATTGGAACATCTAATGATGTAGCCGAAGAGACTAACACAACAATGTATTATAACAACTACTCACAACGCGGTGGAAACCGCGGCCGTGGTAGGCAACTATAACAGAGGCGGCCAACGGTATAATTTTGACAATACCAACTCTAGAGGCGGCTCGGGAAGAGGCGGTTCAATTAGAGAAATAGAGGTAATAACCGGGTACGAGTAACACAAAATACCTCGGAAAACACACAAGCCCCCTTGAGCACTTAATACAAAAAGTGTTCCATATAAATCTAAATCTCAGCAGCATAATAAAAATACGCAACCAAAAAAACAATGAACCATTAACTTTACTAGTAGATACCGGAGCTAAAATATCAATGTTAAAAGATAAATTATGTTCGGAAATATAACAGGAATTGGTCAGGGAACAATAAAATATTTGCGTCTGTTAAGATACCCTATTGTATGGTATGGTTCCTACGCTAATAAATATATACAAAAAAAATGGGAATAGCCACAATTGATTTATTATTCGATTATTTTATAATCAGTCACAACTTTCAAATAGTCCATAATGAATTCCCCGCACCTTGCGACGAAATTCTGGGACTTGACTTCATTCGAAAATTCAATTGCGTAGTAGATTATCACAATGATGAACTAATACTAAAACCGCAAATTCTCAATTACCGAATAAATGTACCATTGTTAAACAATGAAATAGATAATTAAATATTTTTACCACCAAGCTCAGAAGTGTTCAGAACAATCACACTTCAGACAAACGAGGCTACCGTATTAATACCAAATCAGGAAATTCATCCTGGGGTATTAAGAGCTAACAGCATCGTAGCAGGTAACAATCCAATAGTTCGAATTTTAAATACAACAGAAGAAAATTTGAACATTAAAAATCCAAATATTACATTTGAATCAATAGAAAATTATGAAGTTGAATACTGAATTGTGTACCAAATACAGTAACATATTTGGTCTCGAATCAGAAGCGATAACAACCAAAAATTTTTACAAACAAAAATTAAGGTTAGCAGACAAAACCCCAGTATACATAAAAAACTATCGAAATGCAAAAACAGAAAAACCAGAAATAAACAGACAGGTAGAAAAATTAATAAGAGATGGTATAGAACCATCTATATCCGAATATAACAACCCAGTTCCTAAAAAGTCACTCCCAAATTCGAAAGAAAAGAAATGGCGTCTAGTAGTGGATTATCGACATATTAATAGAAAACTTCTAGCAGATAAATACCCACTACCTACGAGCACTGGCTCATATCGCTTGACGCTATTACCCTATAGTCTAAAAGTAGCTCCCAATTCATTTATGAGAATGATGCAACTAGCTTTTTCGCAAGCATTTCTATATATGGATGATTTAGTGGTTAGTGGCTGTTCTGAACAGCACATGTGTAATGGTCGAACTACTTAATTTTGTTTTTTTCAAATCACTAATTGGGCGCGAATAAGAAAAATTCTCGCATGCGATTTAAGGCGATGTAATTGTTGTCATAGAGGGCGTTACATCGATTACAATAGATTTTTTTTGGCAGTGATCGCAGCTCACTTCAGTAGTTAAAATAGAGAGCTTTAGTTTGTCAGTGGTTATAAAAGACAGTGTACTAACTGCAGACGGCCCTTCTTTAATTCTGAAACCACTCTCAGAAGTTACCAACGGCTAAGTACAGGCTAACAAGAAAAAAAAAAACCACGTGTCAAAATTTTTCTCATTGGAAAATTCAGCTTTTCCAATACTCATAGAGCGCAAATAAATACCAAAAAACTTAACACAAGTGATTTACTGGGAAGTAAATTTAATATCAGGATTTTATTGATTTCTCTTCGATTATCTGGCCCTAACAAAGTGGTGTAACCGCTCATATATATTTGCAAGTCGGATAAACGTAAAACTGCTTCCACAGGTATGTCGCATATCACTATATGCAAACCTTAGGAATTCTTCTAAATTTTTTTCTTGTCAGCAGAAATCGCAGCAGTTGCGATAGGAGTTTCCTACAAACTTAAATAGTGGATAGAAGAGGCAAGGGAAAGACGCAAATTACCTAATCTTATGTCTGCTGATGAAAATTATATAAATTGCTGTACGCTGAGGATTGAAATCTCCCTGGAAACAGCCAATCTACCCAACCTTGGAGATTCGGCAGTGTAGTATTCAGTGTTAATTTTCTTTGTGCCCACGAGTCTTTATATAGTGTAAAGATACTTACAGGCATATATGTATATAGAAACTTAAAGAATATTTGGCAAAACATGAGTGAAAACTATTAAGAACGGAAAAATATAAATATTTTTTTTTGTCTTAACCTAAAAAGCACGTTTATAGAAATTTTTTTTAGTTAAACTCAAGAGAGTGTGTAATTGTGATGATTTAATTAATCTCTTCGTGTAATCACAAAGTATAAAATAATGCTTAATTTGCTAATCCCAGTTCAATATTAATAATAATTATTATAATTTTTTTTACCCCTTTTGATAAAATGATTTAAATACGCCTCTGTACGCTTATAAGCGCATTCATATGTTTGTAAAAGCATATGTATGCGTAACTGTTTAAAGTAAATGTAAGCGCAACGGGTCACTAGTAAACTTTTGATTCTCTATTAAATTTCTAATTCTGCTTTACAAATTTATTTGCTTACCTTCATTTCTAATAATTAACCTCTGAGTGAAAACTAAAGCATCAAACTAAAAGAAAACTATGCCAACTATATAAGTGAACAAACAAAAAACAAAAAAAAAACAAAAATATAAGTTTTGGAAAAGTTAAATCAAAATAAATAATTAAATAATTAAATTAAATTACCACGACATCGTTGGAAGGCCTTTCACCGCTGGACTAAAACGATATTACATGAATACAAGCACGTGACTTATAATGTTTACCAAACTTTAATACCACCCCATGTTGTTATGATAATCATATGGATTTAGTAAAACGGTATCAATTTTCATTTACTTCTCTGGACGTTGACGCGTACTATGTGCAGTACGTTCAAGTGGCCCATGGAACACCAGAATAATGCCTCTCACGCGCGAACCCTAGCAGACAGCTTGCAAAAACGAGGTCGCGTGGACAACAGACGACAATTAGAACATGCCTAAATTTAAAACTAAAATTAAAACTAACTACGAGCTAGATAGCTAAGGATAGAAGTTTTTAACGTAGGAATAGAGGACTCTGATCCGATTAAGTGATAAAGGCGAATATAATCGGAACAAAGGACACGGAAAAGTTCATGTAAAGTATAGTTTGAAATGCAACTTGTTAAACGTAAAGGGACATAATTTCTAGTTAGTCTACAAGGTACAGATAGATTGACCTGTTTTAATAAATTAGAAGAGTCTATTTGCCCATTAAAAAGCTTGTGTATAAACAAAGTACCAAACATTACTCTACGATTCAGTAAAGAAGGAAGATTGATTAGAAGAAGTCTACTAGAATACGATGGCAAGTTAACATTGCAATCCCAGTTTAAACCACGAAGAGCAAGAATCAAAAATTGCTTTTGAACGGATTCAATTTTAATTTGGTGTGATACATATTGAGGTGACCAAACACATGATCCGTACTCCAGAATAGGACGGACCAGTGAAATAAAAAGGGTTTTGGTTGTGTAAGGATCGTCGAATTCCTTCGACCATCGCTTGACGAAACCAAAAACATTCATGGCTTTGCTGACTAAGGTAGAAATATGACGAGTGAAACTTAATTTATGGTCCATGAGTACACCCAAATCACTCATCTCATTTAAACGTTCAGGTGGAGTATTATTAAGGTAATAAGTTTCCAGTTGAAACGAAGATCTATAAAACGACATGACATTACACTTTGAAATATTAAGGTTTAATAAGTTAATTTCCCACCAAGTCTGGATGTTATTAAGATCGGCTTGAAGCAGACGCGGGGAACCTCAATCTTTGAAACTAAGGAAAAGTTTAACATCGTCAGCGTACATAAGCACACGAGAGTGAATAATGATGGAAGGAAGATCATTAATAAAGGGGGTAAAAAGCAATGGTACAAGATGGCTACCCTGTAGCACCCCCGAAGTTACTTTGATGGTCTTAGACAGTGAGGATTTAAATAGGACCTTTTGTGTACGGTCAGTCAAATATTGCAGAATCCATTGGAAATTGGAAGGCCAATTTCGTTCAGCTTATACAAAAGCAGTGTATGATTAACAAAATCAAAGGCCTTACTGAAGTCGGTATGAATGACATCAGTTTGTGATTTATTCCTGAATCCTTCGATCGATAAAGAAGTAAACAGGTTAGTGGTAGTAGATATCCGTATCATGAACCCGTTTTGGGTAGATGAAAGTACAGAACTACAGAAATGTTGCAATTGAGAAGTTATAATTTTCTCAAAGGCCTTCGGTATAGCGGACAATTTAGAAATACCCCTATAATTTGATGGTACGGACTTGTTACCCTTTTTATGGAGAGGAATAATGAAAGATTCCTTCCAAATAGGTGGGAAAGTAGAAGTTGTAACGGACAAAGTAAATAACTTATGAATTTGGTTACACAAAGTGCCAGCATAAAACCTGAGTACACAACCAGGTATCCCGTCTGGTCCTGGTGAGTGCACAGGTCTTACTGAAGTAAGCACGCTTAGAAGCGTACTTTCATCGATCACAGGATTAAAGATACAGTTAGACCTATTCAACTGATAAGCATACGAAGAGTTAGGGTGATACTCTTTGGAGGAATAAGTTGTAAAAAATCAGAAAACATATCGGCAATGGCCTGATCATCGTTAGCTTTTTCATTTTCGAAACATAAGTAAGACGGATGCACTGATGCCTTGCGTTTGGCGTTGACGAAGTTATAAAACTGTTTGGATCACGGGAAAACTGAAGTTTACAGCGCCTTAAGTAATCCTTATAACATTGTGTATGAAGCACTGAAAAATGTGATCGAGCAACTACATAAAGAGAAAAATCGGACAGTTGACCGGATTTTTATACTTTTTATAATATCTAGATTTTACATTCTTTAAATTAGATAACTCACGTGAAAACCATGGTGGCTTGTCAGTTGACAAATGGGTGACACGTGGGACACAAGCATCAAAAAGTAAAAATATAGTATTATAGAAAAATGAAACAGCAGCGTCTAAATCTTTGCAAGAATACAGATAAGACCAATCTGTAGGAAGAATAAGCTCAATGAGTTTCAAGAAGTTAGTTTTACGAAAGCAACGGGTGCAAGATATCGACTTGGTAATCGGCAAGCGAAAAGGAAGGTTTATGGTTAAGTCCAAAGTTGGATGGAAATTGTCTTCGGGGACAACTAAAGGACCAATTCTCGAAACAGAGCAGTGGGAAGAATCTAGCATAAATATAAGATCTAGTAATCTACCATTTCTATTATGCACAGGGTTAAGGATAACTCAAGAAGACCATCAATAAAGCAGTGTGAGGAGGAAGGCACCAGCATGGAAGACTCATATGATGGAAACCAAGAAATGTCAAGTAAATTAAAGTCCCCAAGAACGATTAGTAAATCTGAATCGGAAAGATGGGAGGACACAGAGCAAATTGCTTCTAAATGGCTGGCGTATACCGCCGCTTCAGATTTTGGTGGAATATATGAGCAAGTGACAATGGCAGAATACGATTGTAGAGAAATTTTGACACTAACAAATTCAATGTCAAGAGTTGCTGTGAAGGTAACTAATTCAGAGAGAAGGGATGAGTTGACAGCAATTAAAACTCCCCATCCATTTCTGAATGTTCGATCGTATTTATATGTAGAAAATATTGTGGGAAAAACGAATGCATCTGATATGTCTGGCTTTAGCCACATTTCAGTAAAAGCCAAAATATGAAAGTCAAAGGATAGACGACTATCTACATAGAATTTAGAAAGTTTAGATTTTAGCCCTCTAACATTCTGATAGGCCAGAACAAGGGACGAAATTAGTTTTTTGACTCGCCAGTGGGTACTGATGTGCCTGAAGGTAGAGAGGCATAGGTGTTACCTGGTGCGGAAGGCAAGCGAATCGGAAGCCGATTTTTCCTCTTCTTAGCTATATACTCCTTTACTATTAAGTGTTCCGGCCAAAAATCTTTATGACATATTTGGTCAAAAAGATTTTGCGGAACACTAAGTTTAAAAGACGAAATGTTACGGGAATATAGAATCTTAAACTTTTCCACCGCGATGTCGGGCTCTACGATTTTTGCCCGGATATGGGCTATGACATCATCTGATGTAGTGTTGGGATCTAGCCTCGAAACAAAGATTTGCTTTTTTGGTGGAATACCGACAAGAAGCGAACTCGAAGCACCAACCGCAGCAGCAGCCACAGATTTTGGCGCTGGAGTTACAGCGGCGGATAACGCCTTGAGAACGCCCTTGTTACTATTTTATTGGGAACATCTCTAGAAGAGGATGAAGACGGAGCCGTTAAAAGTAGAGATGCTGGTGGATCAGGGGAGAAATGCCGAGGAATGGTCTTCTTACGCTTCGGGGATTCGCTTAATAATTTATAACTATTAAACTGAGTTTCCAGAGTCGAAAACTCTTCCCGAAGCTTTAGAAAGCCAGCCGACAAAGTTCTAAATCCCTCCCTAGTCCGTCGCAAAAATATACGCATTCCCATTTCAACGTCACGGCACGCTTCACAACTCCATTTCAGGGCCCCCTCCCCCCCCCCCCCCATTTACAATACTATCCTTAACTCTGGCCGTATAACCAGCACATTTAACGTGCATAACATTGTCACACAGCCAGCATAAAAGGTAGCTTTTGGGGATGAGGGCACTGTTTAAATAACAACATTTGTAATTAATTATTATTATTATTTTTTTTTAAGATTCAGTAAAGAAGGAAGATTGATTAGAAGAAGTCTACTAGAATACGATGGCAAGTTAACATTGCAATCGCAGTTTAAACCACGAAGAGCAAAAATCAAAAATTGCCTTTGAACGGGTTCAATTCTAATTTGGTGTGATTCATATTGAGGTGACCAAACACATGATCCGTACTCCAGAATAGGACGGACCAGTGAAATAAAAAGGGTTTTGGTTGTGTAAGGATCGTCGAATTCTTTCGACCATCGCTTGACGAAACCAAGAACACTCATGGCTTTGCTGACTAAGGTGGAAATATGACGAGTGAAACTTAATTTATGGTCCATGAGTACACCCAAATCACTCATCTCATTTAAACGTTCAGGTGGAGTATTATTAAGGTAATAAGTTTCCAGTTGAAACGAAGATCTATAAAACGACATGACATTACACTTTGAAATATTAAGGTTTAATAAGTTAATTTCCCACCAAGTCTGGATGTTATTAAGATCGGCTTGAAGCAGACGCGGGGAACCTAAATCTTTGAAACTAAGGAAAAGTTTAACATCGTCAGCGTACATAAGCACACGAAAGTGAATAATGATGGAAGGAAGATCATTAATAAAGGGGGTAAAAAGCAATGGTACAAGATGGCTACCCTGTAGCACCCCCGAAGTTACTTTGATGGTCTTAGACAGTGAGGATTTAAATAGGACCTTTTGTGTACGGTCAGTCAAATATTGCAGAATCCATTGGAAATTGGAAGGCCAATTTCGTTCAGCTTGTACAAAAGCAGTGTATGAAGTTTTTAAGTAAAGGGCGAATTGCAATAAAAAAGCATAAAAGAAACACAAGGTAGCACAAGGGTTAAAAGTGCAATATTCTGCACTTGAAAAAAGAGAGAAACAATTTAGAGTTTAGATAAACACACAACAACAAAAAACTGATACAACCGCGATAGTAATGATCACGAACGCATAGCGCGAGAGCAAACACTGCACAAGCAAAAACATTGCTGAGTGCGCGAATGTAAGTAAAAGAGATCAGAAACACAAGATCAAAGCATGCAGACACAACAACAAAGCTGCTATTTTTGTTGTTTAGTAAAATAAAATTTAATGATAGCTGTTCGCGCCAAAAAGGGTGACCAGCAGGGACCGGAGGGGTTTTTTTCCGAGAAGGAAGGAACGGGCACACTGGGCCAATGATAGGCAAGTTTTGTGGAAAACTCCATCTTGACCAGACATTTTTTTCCACCACCGGATTTGTTTTTCAACCCGACAATCGAGATTAGTTTTGGCATTTGTACGGATAGTTTTATATACATCCTCGCTTACTCCTTAATCTACGTGTGTGACCCGACAAAGAAACAATAAATCTTGGCCATCAATTTTTAAACCGAAAAGTCGCGCGTTTTTATTTGCAATTGGGAACATACAGAACAGTGGCAGCCGATATCCCTACCCCCCTACAAACATTGGTCCTTCGAGCCGAATATCCTTCCACTCGCCCCAGCTTCGCATCGGTAGAGAATCTGATAAGTAGTTGAATTCTTATTGCCATTTATTTCCTTCTCATATACATACATACTCATAGCGACTTTTCTCTCCAACTTGTATGGACATTTCTTTGTCTTGTTCCGTCCATCCTGACTGTTTGTGACTCCTCTCCGTGGAGGACTTAAAACGCCAGCCAAATCGGTCGGTACACACATAAAGCAATACGTTTGTACATACATATGTGTACACATACATACGCACATACCTCAACCGGTGTATACGCGGGCAAGAACATCATCAAACTAGAAACAAAATAAGTGATTAACGTTTTGCTATAGCACGTCCTGCCAAGCTCACATGTCCTGATTTTTGGTGCAACAACTGGTCAACCGAACCAACATATTTTGTGCTTCTTTCTGTGCCGGTTATTTCGCACCTGTGTACATACATACATCCAACACATTTGCGTAAATGCGTTTATATGCACACACAACTGCAGTCGCGATCGAATCCATTGGCAAGAATTTCCCGCACGCTTTCCAAATTTTTCCGCACATTCCGGTTGCATATTAATTTGATCAAAACATCAACAAATTTAATTCAATTATTTTTTCACGCATTACATGGCACGCGGCCACTGTCAACACAGCTGTTCGTTCGTCAGTGTTGTCGCGTGACTCTCCCGGTGTGACTTGATCCCAGTCACGATATTTTGCTACTCCAGCAATAAAGTATTTAATTTCGTCCGAATTTGATCGAAAAAAAAAGGTGGAAGAATAATTATTCCGAAAAATTCTTTCGGACCGAATTATAAATTTGGCCTTTTTTTTTCGAGTGAAAAAGAAAAAAATTAAAAATATTTAAAAACCTAGAAGCCAATCCAAATTCTGGGTTTAATTTTTTAATAATAAAAATTCCAGCGTAACTTGAAAAACGGACGCGCCTGGTCTGATCCGATCTTAGCGGTATTTTTTTTCCTCGACTAAGTCACATCCGACGCCGACAACAAAGAAAAGGGGTCAAACGGAGATAATTAATTATTTAATTATTCCAGGAAGAGCCAAATACTGATACAAATACAATATATGTTTAAACCATCGCTCATGTACATTTTATCCTAAAGCTCATCCAAATATTTAATATTTAAACATAACCCAAAGCCATCCGTACGCATCCTCGTACGTTTGCTTTTAATCCATATTTTTTCTGCCTCCATACAGCCAGATACCTACCTGATATTTTAGCTTTATTGTACCAGGTTGGCAATTATTAACCCTTAAAAGTAAATACAGTCCACTCTATTCAGTTCGCCAACCCACGCGTTCGCCTTCACAGCGTAGTCAATCAAGTTCGACTATGCCCACCGATCCTGCGAAAAGCAGCCACAAAGCCGATCGTCTAACCGTGCCTCGCCGTTCCATATCGCCTTCGACCCCACCGGCTAAGCTCAAGGTCCCGCGCAGTACTGACAAACGTTGTCAGACCAGTTCCTCTGGTACCTCGTCATCACCCGGAGTTTCCGGCGGTACCCCCGACGAGTTTCCGCATCGAGTCGCAGTCCATCACCCGTGCTCTACAGTTCTGGCTCGCGCTTCATCCCGAGCGTCACGGTATCTGCTCCCTCGAATAAAGTCCTCACCAGATCCGAATCCCAGCGACTTCTCGACGCCGCAAACATGGCCGTGACCCATTTCATCGCCGTTTGCGACAGTCTGACCGTGTTCGAGATCAACACCATGGGCTCGAACGAAGGCGACGTTCCCTTGTTCTCCTTAAAAATGCATTTAGAACAGACAAAGGTCCTGTGGTCCCGAATAGAATCGGAGTATATGGCATGTACGCGAGACCTCACGGCAGATGCGCGCGAGGAGAATCTTGCCGATTTAGTGACGGTGAAGTCAAAATACGAGTATGTCTACATGGTGCAAGTGCGGTGTGGCACTTGTCTCGGGGAACGTATCGAGTAGCTCCAATCCGCCGATTTATCCTCCGTCTCTCAAACCGTCCACGCGGCACCCCACAGTCAGCCTGGTTATCCTCCGTCTCTCAAACCATCCACGCGACACCCCACAGTCAGCCTGGTTACCGTCTCCCTCCCTGTGAAGTGGACATTTTCACTGGAGACTACAACCAATGGCCCACCTTCCGCGACCTGTTCACTGCCATGTAATCCAAGACTGGCACCAGTTGAGAAGCTCTACCATCTGGTGTCCAAGACGCGTGGAGAGGCAAAGGCGATTGTGTCCAGCTCCCCTTTGACCAACGAAGGCTTTCACGCGGCGTGGGAGAATATCTAGGCTCGTTTCGAGAACAAGAGGCAGCTGGTTGCCACCCAGACGATGGTTCTGTTCAACCTTCCATCGGTTGTACATGAGACATGTGCGACCTTGAAAGAGCTGCAAACCACCATCCAAGGGTGTCTGACCACGCTCACGAGCTCCGGTGTCAGTACGGAAAACTGGAACGTTCTGCTGGTACCACTCTGCACTTCCAAACAGCCCAACGCCACCATTGCTTTATGGGAGCAATCCATCCCCAACAAAACAGCCCTCTCTTCATGGGCGGAGTTAAGCAGTTTTTTGGTCGATCGGTATCGAGTTCTAGAGATTCTAGAAGGTCGGACACCGAGTCCCGCTGCGCCGGGCATTCCATCGGTCAACCGTAAGGCAGTGCCTCCGACGAGATTTCAGGCATTGAACGCCAAGGTCACCGTCAACCAGGTCTCCTGCAAGCTGTGTGGCAAGGAGAACCACCCGATCCGCATCTGTCCAAAATTCACCGACATGTCCGTGCAGAATCGAATGGCTGCAATCAAGCAGCAAAAACTGTGCATAAATTGCTTCGCCCGTAAGTAATGTCCTAGTGCACACAAGTGCCACATTTGCAAGGAAAAGCACCACACTCTTTTGCATCGCGGCAATACCTCCGTAGTGGCAGCATCCACCTTACAGCCACCATCCCATTCGCACCAGCCCGATTCCGCTGAGCGCCCATCCTCCAGCCATAGCCTCTAAAATTTCGTCGTTTCCACTCCCCGCAAAGGCCTGAGCGAATGTTCCATCTAATGAGGCCTCCATTCCGCATCATCGACGCTCAAATTAGGGGCATCTCGGATTCGGTGGCCGCTCGGGGCCCTTTCCCTGGCCTTAGCCGATCCGTGGTTTTACCAAAGTTCCCCGATCGATCTGTTGATCGGAGTGGACCTTTTCCCCCATATTCTTGGGGAGCGAATCAAGAAGGACATTTGCGGCTCCCTAGTGGGGCTGGAAACCATTTTCGGTTGGGTGCTGTGTAGTCCCATGGCTGAGCCTGCGACTCCCTCTCCTCGGGTTCCAGCTGCGCAAATCACTGGAACACCCGATGGTCATCAATTGGATCAACTGCTGACAAAGTTTTGGGAGGTGGAAGATCTTCCAGTGAAACTGGAAAAGGAGGCAGATGTGAAGTGCGATAGGCTTTTTCAGGAAACCACCAAACGAAGGAAGGATGGTCGATACGAGGTGGCATTACCATTCAAGGACCCCCAGAATGTCGACCTGGGGCATTCCAGGTCCATCGCCATGGCTCAGTTCCTCTGAAACGAGTCACGCCTATCCAGAGACCCCGCCTTAAAGGCGCAATACGAAGCTGTCCTGGAAGAGTATGTAGAGTTAGGACATATGGTCCGAGTACCCCCTCCTAAGGACTCAACACATTTCTACCTACCGCATCATGCCGTTCTCAAGCCCGACAGTACCACGACGAAACTTCGCGTCGTCTTCAATGCATCCAGTCCATCCACGAGAGGCATCAGCTTAAACGACGCGCTGCATACCGGTCCTACCCTCCAAGCGGACCTCACCATACAAATCCGCAAGTGGCGGTTCTTCCGATTTGTGTTCAACGCCGATATTACGCAAATGTATCGGCAGATCCTGGTTTCGTCCGAGCACACACCATTCCAGCGCATCCTTCACCGGGACAGGGGACGTAATCTACAGGATTATGAGCTCCAAAGTGTCACGTTTGGAGTAAACTGCGCCCCCTTCTTGGCCATCCGAGTCCTCCTCCAACTGGCCCAGGATGTACAACAAGAATACCCAAGGGCAAGCGAGATCCTGCGACACTACATATACGTCGACGACGTTCTCGCTGGAGCCCATACCCAAGAGGAGGCCCATCTCGCTATCCAGGAACTCCAAAAGGCTCTGGGATCTGCAGGTTTTCCGCTACGAAAATGGACCTCGAATAAGAGGGGGTGCTCGTGAGCACCCACTCAACGCAGATTTCCTGGAATTGGAGGATGCTAGTACAGGACCCAGGATCACTTCTTCTTCGTGACCGTCGACCAGCCACTGCAAGCGTCAGTTACTAAGAGGGAGGTGTTGTCTCATATAGCGAAGATGTTTGACCCCGCAGGGTGGATGGCCCCCTTCGTCGTCCGGGCGAATATATTCATGCAGCAAATTTGGCTGACAGAGTTCAGCTGGGACGATCCTCTTCCGTCGTCGCTGCTGCAGGAGTGGCACGATTTCCTCCAGGGCTATCCGGGCCTCGGAGGAATTCGTATTTCACGATGGGTTGAGATCCGACCGAAATATGACTGGCAGCTGCATGGGTTCTGTGACGCTTCCCAACGTGCTTACGGGGCAGCATTGTACGTGCGTGTACCACATCCTGACCAAAGAAGCGTCCACCTCCTCACGGCGAAGACCCGTGTGGCCCCGGTAAAGACGGTATCGTCGCCTCGCCTGGAACTGTGCGGGGCGGTGCTCCTCGCCGACCTTTTTGCTGCAGTGGTTCCAGAGCTCCCGATCACCAACATCCGCTAACCCCGCGGATCTGGCAAGTAGAGGTGTGCCAATTGTGGTGGCAGGGTCCTGAATGGCTGCGGCAGCCCCCCGAAGACTGGCCTGCATATCCGTGCATGAGTCTCGACACTCAGATGGAGCAGCGGACCCGCTGTCACGTTGCCACCGTATCCCCGGAGGATGACCTGCTGAAGCGTTTTTCTGAGTTCGGGCGAGCATTGAGGATGACCGCCTATATCCGGGGAGCTTACTGCCGGAGCAGTTCTCGTCGCCCAACGCTCACTCTCACCCATCAGGAATAGTGTGCCGCGGAAAGAGTCCTCGTCCACCTGACCGAATGCAAAAGGTATTCGGCAGAGATCCGATGTCTGGCAGAGCAGCGACCGATTGCCTCTGGAAGCTCACTCGCCTGCTTCCATCCGTTCCTCGACCAACATGGAGTCCTCCGGGCTTGCGGTCGGCTACAGGCATCCGACTCCCTAAGTTACGATGAGCGTCATCCCATTCTCCTCCCGTACGATGCACATCTGACTTGGCTCCTCGTCAACTTCACACACCGTATCACGTTGCATGGCGGAAACCAGCTGATGATCCGGTTTCTCCGCGCCAAGTAGTGGATTCCCAGGGTGAAGAACGCGGTCAAGGCCCACATTCGTGGGTGTAAGGTGTGCATCCTGTACAAGCGCCGTCGGCAAACGCAGCTGATGGGCGCCCTACCCCGTGCGTGAGTTACCTTTTCGCGACCCTTCACCGATACTGGTATTGACTTCGCCGGGCCGTTCGAGATAAAAACTACACCGGAGGGCCTGCCTGATAACCAAGGGATACGTGTGTGTGTTCATATGCTTCAGCACAAAGGCAATCCACCTGGAAGCGACCTCCGATTTGACGACGGAGAAGTTCTTAGCGGCGTTTTCCCGGTTCATGGCACGACGACAATGCCTACAGCGCATTTACTCTGACAATGGGAAGACCTAAGGCTCTGGAGAACGATCTCCTGGAGCCGACGAAACGCTGTATCCTGGGTGCTTTTGGGCAGCAGATCGTGTCGAGGCACTTCATTCCGCCTAGCGCGCCACACATGCTAATCCTAGTTCCTTTTCTGTCTCTCCTCTCCGTTTAGATCCCATCCATACCCAGATGGCACCAACACGCCCCCATCCGAGTCAGGAGGAACGTCACCGACAGCGCGGTATCGCGTCCTACCGCTGCCAGGTTTGCCGTCGGGTGCACGCGCTTCGTCAATGTCGGCAGTTCCTCAACCTCCAGGCGGAGAAGCGGCTTCGAGCGGTGCTTATAAATAAGTACTGCGCCAACTGTTTGACACATGAGCACTCCGCCGGGTCGTGCCGAAGCACGGCAGGTTGCCGCCGGTGTGGTGAGGCTCATCACACTCTCCTGCATTCGACGGAGTCCGGCCAGCGGCGACGATCGCGACCCAGGGGTTGCCAGTCCAGAGGAGCACCGGCGCCTTCAACTCACAAGCAACGGATATCCGGCTCGGTCCTCGCTGATACAGCAGAAAGCGACCACGGTCATGCCCACGGCCGAGGTAAAGATCGGCAACGGCGTCCGGACCGCCGAGGCTCATGCTCTCGTAGACGCGTGCGCCTCAGAGAGCCGCATCGACGCGTCCTTTACCGCAGCGCTAGGCTTGGCTGTGGCACGGATGGGCGAGGACCGAGCCTGCCATGCTACCATTGGATCGCGCACCGTGCCTTCGTTCCAGAAGGAAGTCCTGCTCCAGGTGGTCACTGACATGAGGATCCACACTCCCATCCGGGAGGTCTCTTAGGCGACGCAACAAAGATTCGCCACGCTGGTGTTGGCGGACCCTACGTTCTACCGCCCAGCCTCCGTGTCGATGGTGCTTGGGGCAGACCTCTATCCAGAGGTCATCCAGCCCGGATGTGTACCTGGACAGAGCGGCGCACCCGCGGCCCGGAGCACCGTGTTCGGATGGATCCTTTCAGGGTCCTGTGGACTCCAGGCGATCCTTATGTAACTTATGTTAACTTATGTAAGCAGCAGTTTGGTAAGGACCTCGACGTGGCGTATGGGCGACTTTTACACTGCTAGCGACCACGAGGCGATTATCTGCTCCGTCGGCGATACTGCACTGCCCGTAGCGGCTCAACGCCCCACAAAGAAAGGCTACAAGGCGCACACGCTTAATCCACGTGCCTTTAGTGAGATCATCTGCGGTTCGGAATGGACACGAGATTCGGCCCAAGCCATGGCACATCGGCTTACAAACTTGGTGACGGCAGCATGCGACGAAGGGATGGATTCCGCGAACCCCTATATGAAACACCACTAATCTGTTTTCTGGTGGAACAGCCGTATTGGTGATATACGCAAAACATGCTGCGCGGCGAGAAAAGCATACCAGCGGGCGAGGAGAAGGAATGATGTAAACTGGCCGAGTTTACACTCCAACTACCGCAGTAAGCGGAAATCGCTACAGGAAGCCATCACAGCGGCAAAAAAGAAGTCTTCCTTGCACTCTGCGACTCAGCCGACCAGGACCCATGGGGTAAAGCATACAAGATTGTGGTCATGCGAATTTTCTCGAACAGGCAAGCCACCCCTACTGCCGCACGCGAGTTGCTCCCTATTGTAGAGGCTTTGTTCCCCAGACGCAGCGATTCTCTAAGCTGTAAACGACCCGCCCCAGGCCTTATTTATGACATTGACCCTGTCTCCCAAGAGGAACTCCTGAACGTAGCCAGATTGCTCAAGCTGAGTAAAGCACCAGGTCCAGATGAGATCCCCAATCGTGCCCTGAAACTAGCCATTTCAACCAGCCCTGAGTTGTTCTCGGAAACGTACAACCGATGCCTTCAGGAAGGAATTTTCTCTTCCCAATGGAAAAACCAGAAGCTGGTATTGACTCACGAACAATTTTATTAGCATATTTCGACACATCCATTTAAACCGAGATACGGCGCTAGAGTAGTAGCTGAGATTGGTAGGGATGAGATATTAGATGAGGTTTCTGAAATTCAGCGAAGGAAATTCCTCTGCTGGAACTGTGAAAAACCAGGACATAGATTTGAGAATTGTCTAGAGAATCAAACCATATTTTGTTATGGTTGTGGAGCAAAGAACGTGTTCAAGCCAAAATGTCGAACTTGTCACCCAACGGAAAACTGCAGAGTGGATGCGCAGACCAACACTCTGGCGCATCCGCATCAAAAACGACAGATGTGACGAATCAGACGGATGAGCCACAACGACCTAGGAATGTAAGCACTCAAACGGATGAGTATCAAGATTCAACAGTTAAAGGTCTTAATCCTAACCTAGCATATCATATTAGACTTAAAAATTACTTAAGAGCAAGGAATAAAATTTTAGGTAACAATAATCAGATCAGCTGGAGTCCAAAACGCTCGACAAAAAGATGGAGGAATTATTGGCGAGGAATTAGATCAAGGAAGAAACTTTTTTGTTCATCAATTTTTCTTAAGAATGATAACAGACTGTATACCGACATAACTATAGAAGGCAAATCATTTATTGCATTGTTAGACACAGGTGCAACAATAAGTTGCATAGGCAACACCGCAGCGGAGGAATTCCTAAGTAAAGCAGGAAGTCGTAAATATCTTGGCTGCATAAAAACTGCTGATGGAACCAAGTGTAGAGTGTTAGGGAAGTTCACAACTGCTGTGACGTATCGGAATATAAACAAGAACCTCGAATTTTATTTAGTTCCTAGTTTAAAGCAAGACGTCTACTTAGGAATGGATTTTTGGAAGGAGTTTGCTTTGCTAGACAAGATTATCGACACCACGGTTTCCGAAATTACCACTGATTTTGGCATAACGAGGGAAAATCCAAAGACTCATATTCTAACCCCAGAAGAGCAAAAACGGTTAGCAACGACAATTAACTTGTTCCCATCTTACGAACGGGAAGGTCTCGGTCAAACAAGTGTTTCATCCCACATGATAGAAGTAAAACAAAGACATTGGCCAGTTTCTCCTGCTGTGGAGAAGATAATGTTTGAAGAAGTAGATAGAATGTTGGCATTGGGTATCATAGAACCATCAGACGGTCGGTGGAGTAGTAACTGTGTACTTGTTAAGAAAGGGGATAAGAATCGTTTATGTCTAGATTCTCGCGAAATAAATAAATATACGCGCAAAGACGCTTATCCTTTACCACACATAGACGGGTTATTAAGCCGTTTACCACCTGCTCGGTATATAACAGGACTTGACTTGAAAAACGCGTTCTGGCAGATTCCGTTAGAAAAGAATTCAAGACAATACACGGCGTCCACTATACCTAATCGTCCATTGTATCAATATAAATTAATGCCTTTCGGTCTATGTAACGCACCGCAAACATTGTGTCGGTTGATGGATAAAATCATACCTCCAATTCTTCGGAACCGAGTTTTCGTTTATTTAGATGATTTATTGATCCTTTCGGATGACTTTTTTAATTCTCACTCTTGTTACTTTTAAAAGAGGTCGCGTTCCTAATCCATCTAATATGACCATTAACATAGCCAAATCGAACTTTTGTTTAAGAGAGATTAAATATCTTGGGTTTATTATTGGGGAAGGTCAACTGAAAACGGACCCTATGAAGATTCAGGCGATTAATGATTTTCCCTTCTCCAAAAACAGTAAAGCAACTCAGAAGGTTTCTTGGTCTTTTAAATTTGCGAAGACTTGTAAATAACTATGCAGCAGTTAGTTTTCCATTGACGGAGCTGCTCAAGAAACAGAAATCGTTCAATTGAACCGATTCGGCTGAAAAATCGTTCGTCGACCTAAAATGATTATTAACCACAGCTCCTATCTTAATCACTTCTGATTTTACAAAGCAATTTTTTTTGCTTTGTGATGCTAGTTTGCATGGACTCGGATTTGTTTTGGCACAGAAAAAATGATGAAGGAGTCGAACTGTCTGTCAAGTTAACGAAAGCCCAGAGGAATAACTCTGTTTCTGAATTGGAATGTCTTGCCGTAATAAAAGGGATTAAGAAGTTATATTGAGGGCCAAGATTTTATCGTAATAACAGATCATGCAGCTCTGCAATGGTTAATGAGACAGAAAGATTAATCAAGTAAATTAGCTCGTTGGTCTCTGCAATTGCAAGGATTTGTTTTCAAAATAGAACACCGTAGAGGATCGCAAAACATAGTAGCAGACGCCTTGTCCAGACAACACGAACCAACGGTGGAGGGGTTTAGTGACACTGGTCCCATAATCGAACTCAGTTCTGTAATGTTCGAGGAGTTGTTTTTATTAAGAAGACGAGTTTAAGTCTTTATATTTTAAGTTGTCTTTATTGAATAATTCTTAATTGTATAATAATTATGTTGTACAGCTAAAGACCACGTAGTTTGTTTGTTTGATGATATATATATATATTGATGATAAAAAAAATTTTTTTATATATTTATATTTTTTTTTATTTTTATCGAATCATAAAATATTGATATAAAGGTGTTTTTTTTTTATTATATATTTAATTTTGTTTTGTTTTATTTGACCCAGTTCTTTTTTTAAATTCTTTTTTCCTTCTGTTCAATAAAATATTTTGTATATGTATATATTTTTTTTTTTTTATTTATTATTATATTATAGGTTGATCAAGCCCTGTTTCATGAAACGTTTAGTTTATATATATTTTTAATCTATCCTTATGAACTTTTTGTTGTTTTTTCTTACAATCTCTAATTAAAATGTTATCATTAACTCCTATTTCTATTACCTCAAATGGTCCTAAATATTTATCTTCTAATTTATGACCTGTTTCATTCTTTAATAACACTTGGTCTCCTACTTCTATGCTTAAATCTTTAGTATTCCTATCATAATATGTTTTTTGCTTAGCTTTATTTTTTTCCAAAAATATTCGAGCTCTTTTATAAGCTGTTTCTAATCTAAACTTAACCTCCTTGGCTTAATCGTCTATATTATAGAGTGGATCTATTGTATCTATGCTATTAAAATGTTTCGGCAAATTGGATTGTTTGCCGTATACTAGTTCATATGGGCAGTAATTATGTGCCATAGGTGGTGTGGTGTTGAAACAGTAAACAAAATATGTTAACCATACATCGCAATCAGTTTTATCAATTGATATGTAGGAACGAATATACTCGTTGAAAGTTCTATGACTTCTTTCTATTGTTCCTACTGTCTGGTGGTGGTGTGCTGTTGACGTTATATTGTCTATTTTTAAATATTTGCACAAGTCATTTATAATTGAATTTTTGTATTCTGTTCCCATGTCCGTAATGAACGTCTTCATTGGACCATACTTTAGAATAAAAGATTCGAATATAGCTTTTGAGATTGTTTTTGCGTTTTTATTTGCAACTGGAATGGCTACTAAGTATTTTGTAAGATCACATATTAAAGTGACTACATATTCATTGCCGTTATCTGTGTGTGGTAATGGACCAATTGTGTCCATCAAAAGCATATATGGGGGTTTCTGTAATAGTTAAAGGGGTCTTGGTATGTGTTGTCGTTTTCGACTTCTGGCATTTTGGACATTTACGTATGTACTCTTTTACATGACGAGTCATGTTTTTCCAATAATAGTGTCTCTTTATTTTAATTAGTGTTCTTGATATGCCAGTATGACCTCCTTGTATAGGATCGTCATGATATGTAGACATTATTGCTTCTTTATCTTTATCTTTTTTGATAATGGTCACCGGTTGGAGTAGCGCTACTCTTAATGATTTTAATTTTTTATTGCCCATTTTTTTAAAAGATTCTATTGAAATATTTTCAAAAATCTTTTCACTCGGTGCCAATTTGAGTTGAGTGATCTCAAGTATACCGGCTTCTTTTTCAAGCCTTTGAAAAAATTGATCTAAATCAAGGTTTCCATTGGTGTACAGATCGCCAACGTTAATTCTTGCTATAACTTTTTTTCCATGTTTAAACAAACACAAATTATTTGTTATGTGCAAGGTCACTACTTTTCGTACTTCATCATTGCAAATGACTTCATGTACGTTGGGCTTAGAAGCTATATTAGGAACTTGCCTAAGCATAATTTCCTTTTTGTTGTCTGGCCAGAGATTATTTTGTCTACTTTGTTTCCTGGTAGTGACTTTCAGGACTTTATTTTGAATGTCTTTTAGATCGGATATAGTTATCCGCGATAGGGCATCTGCCACAAAATTGTCTTTTCCCTTTAAGTATTCTACTGTGAAATCATATTCCTCTAGTTCTAGTCGCATACGTGTTAATTTTGAACTTGGATTAACCATCGAAAATAGGTATGTAAGTGGTCTGTGGTCAGTTTTAATTACAAAGTGTTTTCCATAGACGTACGGTCTAAAATATACTATCGCCCAATGAATAGCTGCTAATTCTTGTTCTGTAGTGCTCTTATTGCCTTCACCTTTCGTGAATGCTCTCGATGCATATGCTATTGGTAGTTGGAGTCCATTGTGGTTTTGAGTTAAAACCGCTCCACATGCTTGTTTGCTTGCATCAGTGATTATGCAAAATTCTTTGTTAAAATCTGGATATTGTAATAGAGTTGGTTCTATTAGCTTGTCTTTTAGATATTGGAATGCCTTCTGACATTCATCTGTCCATTGGAAAGAAACATTCTTTTTACATAATCTTGTTATATGCCGTGAATGGTCGGCGAAGTTTTTTATGAAGCGTCTATAGTAATTGCAAAATGCAATAAAACGTCTTGCGCTATCCGCATCATGTGGGACTGGATAATTCATGATGACGTCATATTTCTTGTCATCTGGTAATATTCCTTTGTCCGTACACTTGTGACCAAGGAATGTCACTTCGTGCATGAAAAAGGTGCATTTTTCTGGATGTAATTTGAGATTATATTTTCTACAAAGTTCAAAAACATCTTGTAGATTTTTTATCATTTGTTTTTCTGAACACCCAACAACAATTAAATCGTCCATATAAAGGAATGCTTGTGAGGGTTCTAGACCCGAAAACGCGATAGTCATCATCCTCTGGAATGAGTTTGGTGCTATCTTTAATCCAAATGGTAGTCGTGTAAAACGATATGAGCCATTGCTCGTTGAAAAGGACGTTATGTTTCTTGAACTTTCTTCTAGTTCTATTTGATGGAATCCTGACATTAAGTCAAGACATGAGAAATATTTTGCTCGGCCCAATTGATCTAAAATATCATCAACTCTTGGGAGTGGAAATTTATCAGACAAGAGTTTTTTGTTGATTTGGCGATAGTCGATTACTAATCGCCATTTTTTTTCTTCGGATCCCTGAAGGGATTTCTTTGGTACTAAAAGAAGTGGGCTATTATATTCTGATACAGAGGGTTCCACAACCTTGTCATTGATTAATTTCTTAACTTGTTCTTGAATTTCATGTACATGACTATGAGGATTTCTATAATTTTTCGTGTATACTGGTTCTGTTTAAGATTAAACACTGTATTTGTAGACATAAAAATATTTTAAAAACATATACATAAATTTTCTGAACTAAGTACGAGATAAAAGTACAGCGCACAAAAATAATAAAGTATTGTTTGAATATAAGGCAGCTCACATGCTGTGAGTATATTTTTATCAGCCGATGCATTTAGCTAAGCATCTAACGGCCAACGCAGGCTTTGATTTAAATAGATTTAACCCCAAGCTATCAGTACGATGCATGTATGCTGATAGAACTAGACATAAATTCCCACCACCAAATATGTGCCCCATAGACTTTAAGACTTCTTCCAACCAAATAATATTTAAATAAAATCAGTTCACATTTTGAATTCAACAAATGAAGATCGGGTTTTAATTTTTCCTCTCCCCGGAAGCCCTATTCATTTTTGGTCCTTCGAGTAAAAAGAAACTCTGTTGTTTTCCCCCACCAGTGGTAAGAGACAAAGAGGTGAACCAGCTCCTTAAAGTCTGTGATCTTATGCTACGCAGTAAATGCTAAGACCAGCTAAAGGTAGCAAAATAAAAAACTCCTGTTTTCCCCCACCAGTGGTAAGAAACGGAGTATAATATAAATTTAAAAAAAAAAAAGTGCGTCCGAAGTTAAAAGGCAGTTTGCTGTGGAGCAATTGCAGAACGATCGGGACGAATTTGTGAAAGTGTGGCGTGTTCGAAGCTGATATCGAACTGAAAAAAAAAACGGTTAAAACTCGCGACGGATATTAAAAATTGTTTCAGTGGCTACAAAAATTTAAAGTAGCGAAGCAAAAAGAAGAGACTATAATAGTCAAAGAACAGTTCCAGTGACAGTTCCAGAGAATGTTGCAGTGAAAGTTCCAGTGAAGTTAAAGGAAGCTCAGTGGTAGAAGAAGAACTACCAACAAGACGAGTGGGACGTGAAAAGTCAATACAGCCGACCAACAAACATCGGCAAAACAACACCAAGAAGGAGGGACGACGCCATCATCAGCAGCAGCAACAGATAAGATAATATTGTTTATTTTTACGTTTTTTTTTTTGTAATATTATTATTATTTTTATTATTATAATTTTAATTATTTTTATTATTATAATTTGAATTATTTTTAATATTTGAAAAAAAAAAAAAAAGAAACATGTTATCAGAAAATACTATTGCGTTGTTAGAGAAGCAGTCCAAGTTGATGTATAGATTGAGGTTTTTTTTTTTTTTTTTTTTTTTTTTTTTTCTCGCGAATCCCATCGGGTGCACTAAGTGCCCACAACCTCCCGCCCAACCGACCGAGGGGCGCTAGCCGCATGACGCACGGCTCGAGTCGCGGGGACATTCCACAAAACAGACAAGAAACGAAAACTATAACTAGTTACGAGCTAAATGTAAAAGGATAGATGTTTTTAATGTAGGAAGAGAGAGCTCCGAACTGATTACACAGTAAAGTCGATTGTAATCAGAACAAAGTACTCGGAAAGGTTCATGCAGAGCATAGTTAGTGGTACAGCGGGGAAGAGATAGAGGTATAAAATTTCTAGTAGGCCTACAAGGAACCGATAGATTTACTTGGCTCAATAGCTTAGGAGAGTCTATATCACCATTAAGGAGCTTGTGCATAAAAATCACACCAAGCATTATTCTACGATTAGTAAGAGATGGTAGGTTAACAAGAAGAAGTCTACTAGAGTACGATGGCAGATTGATAGTGCGATCCCAGTTCAGACCACGAAGAGCAAAGAGTAGGAACTGTTTTTGGACAGATTCTATTCTTGATTTGTGTGAGTCATATTGAGGAGACCATATGCAAGATCCATATTCTAAAATAGGACGAACCAATGAGGTAAAAAGAATTTTGGTTGTATAAGGGTCATTAAACTCCTTTGACCATCGTTTAACAAACCCAAGAACACCCATAGCTTTACCTACAGTAGTGGAGATATGAGATTTAAAGGTTAATTTATAGTCCATAAGGACGCCCAAATCGTTCATCTCATGAAAACGTTTTAGTGGGATGTCATTAAGAAAATAAGTTACCAACCGCGGAGTATTTCTGTGAAAAGTCATGACCTTGCATTTGGTTGGATTTAAACTTAACAAATTATTTTGACACCACGACTGAAAATTTTGAAGATCAGATTGTAACCGACAGGGAGAGATAATATCTTTGTAACTAAGACAAAGCTTAACATCATCTGCGTACATAAGGACATGAGAATGATTTATAACAGACGGAAGATCATTGATAAAAAGAGTAAAAAGCAATGGTCCCAGATGACTGCCCTGGGGCACTCCCGAAGTCACATTTATGGACCTAGAATATAAAGATTTGAAAAGAATCTTCTGTGTTCTGCCTGTCAGATATTCCCGAATCCAGGAAACTAAAGGGCTAGGGAAGCCAATGTTATTTAATTTAAGGAGAAGTAGCGTATGATTAACAGAATCAAAAGCCTTGCTGAAATCAGTATATATGACATCAGTTTGCCTTGCATTCCGAAATCCTTCGATCGTCAATGATGTGAATTCTAAAAGGTTAGTGGTTGTAGATCTACGTTTCACAAATCCATGCTGCGATGGTGAAATTATAGAACTACAAAAATGTTGCAGTTGAGAAGTAATTAAATTTTCAAAAGCTTTAGGAATAGCGGACAATTTAGAAATACCCCTATAGTTAGATGCATCGGATTTCCTACCAGTTTTATGGAGAGGAATTATATAGGATTCCTTCCAAATGGATGGAAAAGTTGAAGATTTAACGGACAATAGAAAAAGTTTTTGAATTGGCTTACATAATGCCGCGGCGCAAAACCTTATTACACATCCAGGTATACCATCAGGACCAGGTGAGTACACAGGTTTTACTGAATTAAGCACGCTATGGAGCGAGCTTTCTTCGATCGAAGGAATACAGATACAATTAGATTTTCTTAACTGATAATGATACGGAAGATTTGCTCGATATTCTACTGAGGAGTAAGTAGATGTGAAAAAATCAGCAAACAGATCAGCAATTGCTTGATCAGAGTCGGCTGTGATATTTTCAAAAGATAAACAAGATGGGTGGATAGATGTCTTACGTTTAGTATTGACAAAATTATAAAACCGCTTCGGGTCGCGGGAAAACTCTAATTTACAACGCTGAAGGTAATTTTTATAGCATTCTGCATTAAGCATCATAAAGTTAGAACGTGCAACTGCGTATAGAGCAAAGTCTGAAGAACGACCCGATTTCTTATACTTTCTATAATATCTCGATTTCACATTCTTCAAGTTGGATAACTCACGAGAAAACCAGGGAGGTCTGTGAGACAACACCGGAGTCCTCAATGGGACACAAACTCCAAAAAGAGAATCGAGAGTATTATAAAACAAAGAAATAGCTTGATTCATGTCTGAACATCTGTACAAGGAGGACCAATCTGTTGAAAGAATGAGACTATTTAGTTTGACAAAGTTAGTTTTACGAAAGTTACGGGATTTGGGCACAGGGCAGGCACTAACAATTGGTGCACGAAACGGCAGATCAACAGTTAATTCCAAAGTGGGATGAAAGTTGTCTTCTGGAAAGACAAGAGGGTCAATTCTAGTGACTGCGTAGTTGGTAGAATCCAACACGAATATCAGATCCAAAGATCTTCCATTTTTATTACGCACTGGATTTATTTGAGTTAATGATAACTCGAACAGGCCATCAATAAATAAATGTGAAGTACAAGGGAGCAGCAGGCCAGACTCGTCAGAAGGGGACCATGCTATTTCAGGTAGATTAAAGTCACCAAAGACAATTAATATGTCCCTATTAGAAAGTAATGATGAAACATGTTGAATATATTCTAAATGTTTAATGTATACCGTCATGTCGGATTGTGGCGGGATATAAGAACAAGTGATGTAGACCAAGAAGGATTTAAGTCCAACCTTGACACTGACAAACTCAATTTCCTGATTATCAGGTAGATGAATCTGGTCAGAGTATAAGGCAGAGTCCACCGCAATCAAAACTCCTCCGCCTGCACGAGAAGTCCGATCACACCTATAAATTGAAAATTTTGAAGAAAGAACGGATGCATCGTTAATATCATGTTTAAGCCATGTCTCTGTAAACACTAAAATTTTAAAGTCAAATGCTAAACTATCTACATATAGTCTAGGAAGCTTAGATTTAAGTCCTCTTACATTCTGATAGGCCAGAGAAAGGGACGAAACTAGTTTTTTTGGACACCAGCAGATGCTGGCGTTCCAGAAGGCAAGGAATTGGGAGGGATTGAAAGCTTGACAGACCTCTGAGTTTTCTTTTTGGCCGTGTATTCTTTTACTAAGATGTGATCCGGCCAAAAACTGTTACTACAAATGCAATCAAACAGTTCGACCGGGACACCTATTTTAAAGGAAGATATCTCCCTTGAATAATTGAACTTGAATTTTTCCACCACTATTTTGGAGACTTGAACTTTTGTCTTAATATATGCTAGGACATCATCCGACGAATGTTCGGGATCAAGTCTAGAAACAAAGATATGTTTCTTTGGTGGAACTCCAGTCAGAGGCCTACGGGAGCCAGGCCTTAAATCAATGGCGTCTCTAGATGTCGCGATTGAGTCGCCTTGACTGTCCGTAAGTGTGCCTCTAACTGGACGACTATCGGCAATCACAATACTTGATGATTGCCCAGACTTTTCGGAAACTACAGCTACATTCGTCTGCAAGGAGAGACCATTTCCTGGAGAAACGGAATCCGCCTCATCCTTACGGCCACCATGCGGGATGGGGGTTGTAAACGATATTAGCTGCGGCGGATTCGTGTCTTGAGATGGTGAATGTGACATCGCGGCCGAGACTAAGTTAGGTATCGGCAGATGCGGGGACAAGTTACGCACACTAGTTTTCTTTCGCTTTGGAGACTCATTCAGCAGCTTATAGCTACTAAATTCCGTCTCCACAGCATTAAACTCGTCGTAGAGTTTACGAAAACTAGTTGAGAGTTTTTTAAACCTATCCCTGGTCTGCCTCATAAATACCCTCATCTCGATTTCAACTTCTCGGCATGAGTCACATCCCCATTTGAGGCCCCCTTTTTGCTCCAAACTATCTCTTACCTTGGCTGTGTAGCCAGCACACTTAACGTGCATGACATTTTCACACAGCCAACATGCGAGAAATGCGTTATGGGGCGCGGGGGGTTTAAACACTTTTTATTAGAGCAGACAGACATTATAAAATTAATTGCAAGTATTAATTGAAACAAGAAAAAAATTTCACAGAAAAAAGCCAAAGAAAAAACTCACTCAGTTTTAAAGCAAATTCGACACTTGGGTCAAACTTGCAGAGAAAGATTGAAAATATCTAAGAGAAATTACACAGTTACACGTGTCACTTGTACGCGGTGCAAAGATGCGAGCACGAACAAAAGGAATTAAAGAAGAGCGGGAGAGCCACAAACAATGCACATGCAACAACAATGTGTGGGCGAGAGCGCGAGAGCAAATTAAAACGGTAAGAAGTACAAACACAAGAGCAAAGATTTACAAGAACAGCAACAACTGTGTAGGGTTTGTTGTTGTTCAGAAACAATAAGTTTAATGCTTTGATTTTGCGTTTGAATAATTAAACAGAAATTGCACAAATTCAAATCGATGGATTGGTTTTATGTTATTAACAAAGTTAACACTGTAATATTAAAAAAATTTATAGAGTCAATCTCAATGATTTTAACCCGAAAATTAATATTTAAGCAGGAGCGAAAAAAAAACACGTCAATCCACGAAGAAGTGCGAATGCGAATCGAGACGCTAGACGCTAGTGGGATAACTAGCGAAGTATTGAAAGAGTTAGATGGAATAGAAAGTCAGTGGGTAGGGAATCATAATTTGTTGCTTAAAATTGGAGTAATCGATCATGATTCAACTATCCGGTTTAATTGCTCGGAAAATATCCTACGATGATTTTCATACCGCTTGGTTAGCAAATCCCAAGCAGCATTATAATTATCGGCCGAGCCCGACAATAAATGAGCTACCATGCTCCTCGCTTCTCCCCGTAACGCGGATTTTAAATAATTAAACTTCAGAGCATTACTTAAATCCTCTCTTCGATCAATTAATTCTAAAAATAGCTCCGCAAATATGTCCCACTCTTTCGGTTCTCCGAAAAACCTGAATTTTCGGTAACACCGGCAGTTCCTCTCTAAGGCCAACATTCTCGACTTTAACTCCTACCGGTTTATTAATATCTTCCTCTAATGCCCCTAGAGTATTCTGTATATCAAACTCTAGCTCCTGTAAGGCATCTTCAAATTCCTTATTCGATGCAAACTTCTGGTACAATTCCTCTACCTTATTTTGTACCCTTTGCCATACAAAATTAATTTTATTTCTATGTATCTTAAACATTTCTATCTTCCTCTCCCCTATGTCTCCATTCACCTTCTCCAGATATTCCCGAAGTTGGTGAACTCTTTCCTCAAACTCCTTCTCGAAACTCCTACCTACCGTGGCCGAATCCACTTTGGCAATGGCTGCTTTACTAGTTCCCGGTCTAACGTCTACTTCAACGACAGTTGACTTGCTAGTACCTGCCTTAGCTATTTCAACGGCTCTACTTCTTAATTTTGAGATAATGGCTAGGGCATCCTCCACCCGCTTATTATTAAAGTAATCATGATCGATTACTCCAATTTTAAGCAACAAATTATGATTCCCTACCCACTGACTTTCTATTCCATCTAACTCTTTCAATACTTCGCTAGTTATCCCACTAGCGTCTAGCGTCTCTAAAAACCTCAATCTATCCATCAACTTGGACTGCTTCTCTAACAACGCAATAGTATTTTCTGATAACATGTTTCTTTTTTTTTTTTTTCAAATATTAAAAATAATTCAAATTATAATAATAAAAATAATTAAAATTATAATAATAAAAATAATAATAATATTACAAAAAAAAAAAACGTAAAAATAAACAATATTATCTTATCTGTTGCTGCTGCTGATGATGGCGTCGTCCCTCCTTCTTGGTGTTGTTTTGCCGATGTTTGTTGGTCGGCTGTATTGACTTTTCACGTCCCACTCGTCTTGTTGGTAGTTCTTCTTCTACCACTGAGCTTCCTTTAACTTCACTGGAACTTTCACTGCAACATTCTCTGGAACTGTCACTGGAACTGTTCTTTGACTATTATAGTCTCTTCTTTTTGCTTCGCTACTTTAAATTTTTGTAGCCACTGAAACAATTTTTAATATCCGTCGCGAGTTTTAACCGTTTTTTTTTTTCAGTTCGATATCAGCTTCGAACACGCCACACTTTCACAAATTCGTCCCGATCGTTCTGCAATTGCTCCACAGCAAACTGCCTTTTAACTTCGGACGCACTTTTTTTTTTTAAATTTATATTATACTCCGTTTCTTACCACTGGTGGGGGAAAACAGGAGTTTTTTATTTTGCTACCTTTAGCTGGTCTTAGCATTTACTGCGTAGCATAAGATCACAGACTTTAAGGAGCTGGTTCACCTCTTTGTCTCTTACCACTGGTGGGGGAAAACAACAGAGTTTCTTTTTACTCGAAGGACCAAAAATGAATACGGCTTCCGGGGAGAGGAAAAATTAAAACCCGATCTTCATTTGTTGAATTCAAAATGTGAACTGATTTTATTTAAATAATATTTGGTTGGAAGAAGTCTTAAAGTCTATAGGGCACATATTTGGTGGTGGGATTTTATGTCTAGTTCTATCAGTATACATGCACCGTACTGATAGTTTGGGGTTAAATCTATTTAAATCAAAGCCTGCGTTGGCCGTTAGATGCTTAGCTAAATGCATCGGCTGATAAAAATATACTCACAGCATGTGAGCTGCATTATATTCAAACAATACTTTATTATTTTTGTGCGCTGTACTTTTATCTCGTACTTAGTTCAGAAAATTTATGTATATGTTTTTAAAATATTTTTATGTCTACAAATACAGTGTTTAATCTTAAACAGAACCAGTATACACGAAAAATTATAGAAATCCTCATAGTCATGTACATGAAATTCAAGAACAAGTTAAGAAATTAATCAATGACAAGGTTGTGGAACCCTCTGTATCAGAATATAATAGCCCACTTCTTTTAGTACCAAAGAAATCCCTTCAGGGATCCGAAGAAAAAAAATGGCGATTAGTAATCGACTATCGCCAAATCAACAAAAAACTCTTGTCTGTTAAATTTCCACTCCCAAGAGTTGATGATATTTTAGATCAATTGGGCCGAGCAAAATATTTCTCATGTCTTGACTTAATGTCAGGATTCCATCAAATAGAACTAGAAGAAAGTTCAAGAAACATAACGTCCTTTTCAACGAGCAATGGCTCATATCGTTTTACACGACTACCATTTGGATTAAAGATAGCACCAAACTCATTCCAGAGGATGATGACTATCGCGTTTTCGGGTCTAGAACCCTCACAAGCATTCCTTTATATGGACGATTTAATTGTTGTTGGGTGTTCAGAAAAACAAATGATAAAAAATCTACAAGATGTTTTTGAACTTTGTAGAAAATATAATCTCAAATTACATCCAGAAAAATTCACCTTTTTCATGCACGAAGTGACATTCCTTGGTCACAAGTGTACGGACAAAGGAATATTACCAGATGACAAGAAATATGACGTCATCATGAATTATCCAGTCCCACATGATGCGGATAATTATAATGCTGCTTGGGATTTGCTAACCAAGCGGTATGAAAATCATCGTAGGATATTTTCTGAGCAATTAAACCGGATAGTTGAATTACCGGTAATCAACATCGAATCCGCAAAACATATTAAGGGAGTGATTGACACGGTAAATGAGACAATACACTTGATTAAAATTAAATCCAATTTGTCCGATGAAGTTGACGTGATATTCGCGCAACTTATACTTAGGAAATTGGATAGAGAGGCTCTTCAGCTCTATGAGAGCCAAGTAAAAAAGACAAAGCAGATACAATTGCTATCTGATGTCTTTCAATATTTGGAGCAAAGATATTGTTCTCTAAGTTCCATTAAAAAAGACGAAAGAAAACCGGTGCAAAAAATGGCAAACACGGCTTTTAGAGAAAGCTGTCCGATTTGCAAAGTTGCCGGGCATAGCACATTTCAGTGCTACAAATTCAAAGGCTTGACACCAATAGAAAGGGTCGAAATAGCCAAAAAAGTGCAATTATGCACAAGGTGCTTGAAGCATTCAAGCAATAAAAGATGCACCAATGAAGTTGTTTGTTCATTGTGCAATAGAGGGCACCATACTTTACTCCACTTTAGTGAAAAAAGGGAGAAAGTAAATACATGTGTGACAGCACAGCCTGCACTGTTGGCTACCGCACTAATAAAAGTAAAGGCAGTAAATGGAGGGTATGAGACCCTAAGAGCCTTAATTGATAGTGGGTCACAGAGCACTATCGTGTCTGAGGAAGCAGCTCAGATTTTAAAGTTGCCAAAAATAAAGGCACACACGGAGATAAGCGGAGTTTCGTCAACCAAGACAAGTACATCAAAGTACAAAGTGAAGCTGGCAATGAAAGTGCGGGAACCGTGGGAAAAGCTTCTTTATGTTGAGGCAATTGTACTGCCAAGATGACTGCTCTTCCAGAAAAAGAAGCAAAGGTAGATATGTCAAAATGGCAATCGTACGTGTTAGCCGATCCTAAGTTTTATATGCCTGGTCGGGTAGATCTAATACTGGGAGTAGATGTGTATACCCGTATTGTAAAAAGTGGGGTTGCAAGGATTGACGGTTTGTTAGGCTTGAATACAGAGTTTGGATGGATTGTATCAGGAACGACAAAGTCAAAAGTTAACAATTCCATTGTCGCGACAACGATCTGTGAAAAAAATAAAGGTAAAATAGAAACAGATAACAATGTCGAATTTACCCCCCCCCCCGCAGGACCTCGCTTCGGAGGTGTTTCTCTGGCTGGGGACGAATCTATGAAGAATCACCTGAAGAGATTACATTACAGTAACAAAAATCTTTTCGAAAAATTGAAGAAGTATTCAATGGCCAGGACAAGAAAGTTGGGGTAGTTAAGACAAAACTACAGGAAGGGTCGATTACAAGACCAATTAGTAAGATTTGTCCGATTCTTGGTGCAATCAAAGCGAAGAGGAAGAAACGCGTTCGCGAAAAACAAGAGGTTGCATATCGCCAGGAATACCAAAATTAGTAATGTTAATGGTTTTGGCCATGCTAATGCTGCTTTGCCAAGTGTCAAATGGAGCTGTGGTGGAGAAAAATAAGCCAAGAAGTAACGATAAAAAAGATGAATACAACAGCCGCATTATATTTAGATCCAATGGTTGAGGTAGAAATAGTGTCTTCCTCATGGGATCATATTGTATATTATGATATGACGGCGTATTTTGAAATGCTTAATAAGGGTGACAAGTTGATAGTTAAAATGAGGGAGATATGTTAAAAATTGTACAGTTTTGAAGACCAGTGCATGCTAGTATTAGACAGTACTGATAAACAGATAAGAGAAATGGAGGATAACAACAAACTGTTAACAGCCAAAGGGATATTTGTTGATAGAATGTTGATAATTAACGTGAAATTCCCATTATTTGATAGGCATCCATCTCTTCTATATAGAATAATCCCAGTGCCAGTTAGGATTAGTAATGATCAGATGATAATGGTACAGGTAAATAGCGAGTATTTAGTCTATAATTTTGAAATAGACTCCTATCATCTAATGACCAAATCCACTTTAAATAAATGTCAGACGTGGCAAACTAATAAAAGAGTGTGTGAAGGAAGTTGGCCTTGGAGTAGTGCCAATGACAACGCATGTGAAATCAAACCATTTAAGCAAAATATGAAATCTAACTGTGTCTATAAAACGATAGTTGACTTAAGATCCTATTGGATTGAGCTAGAGAGCAGAAGTAGCTGGCTATTTAAAGTTTCACCCTATTCAAAGGTTAGAGTGCAATGTGGTAGCGTACAACAGGAAGTAATAGATATGCCAGAGCAAGGCATTTTTAGCATCAGGTCAAATTGCACTGCTAGAACAAAAGACAAAATATTAGTCGCTCATCACAGCATCCAGTCAGAGTCTTATCAAGCAATCGCAACATCTCATATAGGGGATATTAGCGAGGTTCCGAAGATAATCTGGGATCCAGTAGGAAATAATTTGTTAAACCACACAGCAGAACTTGAAAGGTTGAAAATTGAATTAAAATCTTTAAAAGAACATCACATTGATTTCTTAGGATTAAATTTCCATCACGTAACTGGTCATGCTTCTTTAATAATAGCAATGGTATTAGCTATAATAGTAATAATATATGTTATATGAAAAATAAATGTAACCAGAAGACTACAAACTATAACCTTTGCCGGCCCTTTGCAGAATGTTTAAGATTAAACACTGTATTTGTAGACATAAAAATATTTTAAAAACATATACATAAATTTTCTGAACTAAGTACGAGATAAAAGTACAGCGCACAAAAATAATAAAGTATTGTTTGAATATAATGCAGCTCACATGCTGTGACTATATTTTTATCAGCCGATGCATTTAGCTAAGCATCTAACGTACCCACGTTTTTCGGAGAACCGAAAGAGTGGGATATATTTACGGAGCTATTTTTAGAATTAATCGATCGAAGAGAAGATTTAAGTAATGCTAATTCAAAGGCTTGACACCAATAGAAAGGGTCGAAATAGCCAAAAAAGTGCAATTATGCACAAGGTGCTTGAAGCATTCAAGCAATAAAAGATGCACCAATGAAGTTGTTTGTTCATTGTGCAATAGAGGGCACCATACTTTACTCCACTTTAGTGAAAAAAGGGAGAAAGTAAATACATGTGTGACAGCACAGCCTGCACTGTTGGCTACCGCACTAATAAAAGTAAAGGCAGTAAATGGAGGGTATGAGACCCTAAGAGCCTTAATTGATAGTGGGTCACAGAGCACTATCGTGTCTGAGGAAGCAGCTCAGATTTTAAAGTTGCCGAAAATAAAGGCACACACGGAGATAAGCGGAGTTTCGTCAACCAAGACAAGTACATCAAAGTACAAAGTGAAGCTGGCAATGAAAGTGCGGGAACCGTGGAAAAAGCTTCTTTATGTTGAGGCAATTGTACTGCCAAAATGACTTCAACAAATGAAGATCGGGTTATAATTTTTCCTCTCCCCGGAAGCCCGTTAGATGCTTAGCTAAATGCATCGGCTGATAAAAATATACTCACAGCATGTGAGCTGCATTATATTCAAACAATACTTTATTATTTTTGTGCGCTGTACTTTTATCTCGTACTTAGTTCAGAATATTTATGTATATGTTTTTAAAATATTTTTATGTCTACAAATACAGTGTTTAATCTTAAACAATATTCGTATGGTGCGAACATGCAAACGAACATTTAGGTGGGTGTTGAAAGTGATCATGCGGCAAAGAGAAACACTTATACTTAAAATCATCAGGCTCGTACGTGCCCCTCAGATCAATAAGTGAATCTGATGGGTGAAAAAGTATTTGAAAGAATCCACGACCATCATCCACCCGTTTTTCTAGGCCCATTCGATTTCAATTTAAAAAAAAATTACAGAATTGTCAATTGATGAGGACAAATATTTTAAATACAAAATTGACTTGCTTAGACCCACAATGGTGGATGGAAAGATATGCACACATGGTGGATGGAAAGATATGCAATGCTTTAAACCAAACATCCTCAGCTAAGTGTTAGTGTTAGTTAAAATGACTTAGATAAATGCATCGAAAAACCAGTTCGGGATGAAAGCTCTATAGTTTGGCTGGTTGGGCTCCCCCCATTACATTCATATATGAGTTTCTTCGAATACTTTCTTCATATTTCGAACCGGCTAGACCAAAAAGCCTGGCAAATTCGCACACATGAAGGAAAGCCGAAGCTACTAAAAAGGAAACAACAAATTCTGACAGACTTTCGAAATGTAATGGGATTGATAGTCGACAACTCCAAAGCTGGTGGAAGTGGAACTTCTAATGATGTCAACACAGCAAGAAAGTTTTTCAAGAATCCACATGAATCTGCCAAAATTACAGGACTCAATGAGGTTTTGATTATAAGATGCTCAACAATTCTTCAGGCCATGTCTTCAGGACACAAAATAAATGAAGAAAATTTTAGGGGCTATGCCTTTGAAACCGCTTAGCTGCTTGTCAGTGAATATCCTTGGTACTATCTTCCTCCTACTGTCTATAAGTTATTAATTCACGGCTCTGAAGTAATAAAACATTGATTGGTATCAATCGGAGAGCTTTCTGAAAAAGCCGCAGAGGCGAGAAATAAGGATATTAAAATATTCAGATTAAAGCACACCTGTAAACTTTCAAGGGTTATAACCAATACTGACTTAATGAATAGATTACTTTTAAGCTCAGATCCGTTAATTTCAGGAATCGGAAAACTTCCCAATAAACACAGATCAACGCTTTTAAGGTCTGCTATTGACTTATTAGAAGACACAATTTAAAAAAAAAAAATTTTCAATAAAAACAAAAAATAAATATTTTCTGTGGGTGGAAGTGGGTGCATAGATGGGAGTGCGCGTGCACAAATCCATCCATTTTTATATATTACAGATAAAATTATCTATAGACCTTACAGTAAAAATTTCAGCTCGATATGTCTACTGGAAGTATTTTTGGCCGCTTACTTCATACAAGCGCAACCACTGTGGACTGATGCCAGTTACTACGCACTAGGCGCGGTGTTGACCCAATGTCAAGAGGGTACAGAGCGAGTGGTCGCCTATGGCAGCCGACTTCTACTTTTCCCAGAAGAAAATTACTCAGCAACAGAGAAAGAGTGTCTTGCAATCGTGTGGGCAATACGTAATAATAATAAAATGCGCTGCTACCTGGAAGGATATTGATATGCAGTAATAACCGACAGTCAAGCTCTCAAATGGCTTAACTCCATCGACAATCCTACCGGCCACATCGCTCGCTGGGCCCTAGAATTACAACAGTATGAATTTGACATTCAGTATCGCCGAGGAAAACTGAGTGTAGTGGCTGACGCATTATCTCGCCAACCTCTGGATACTATTGGCATGGATTCTTCTGCGATGTGTTGCATCACATTCTTAGCTGTTTGGAGTCATTCAAACACCTCTGCCATCAAGCGGAAATGAAAATCTAGTTTTTCGCACCTTACACTCCTAGTCAAAACCCCACGGAACGTGCTAATCGTACTGTGAAGACCATGATTGCCCAGTACCTCGGAGAAAAACAAGACAATTGAGATCACCTCCTGCCCGAGTTCACACTAGCTATAAACTCCAGTGTGTGCGACTCTACTGGATTTACTCCAGCGTTTCTCGTTTTGGGAAGAGAACCCCGATTCCCTAGAACATTGTACGCCGAAGTGACCTCTGGATTCGGAACAACGGCATGGTCCCCAGAAACTCGTACTCAACGTATGGTCGACATATTTAAGACAGCCAAAGCCAACATGCAACAAGCATCTTCGGATCATAGGCGTCACTATAACCTACGACATCGCGATTGGCGCCCAGCTCTTGTCAAGTTTATTTCCAGGAATACAGTTCGTCTGCAAGAAGTCTATGGTAGACGACGACGCACGGCTAGCATAGGTGATCTGAAACCCCGTCAACTGGTCGAAAATAGTGATGGAGTCGAAGCAGGAACTCCGTACGAGGTCTCAACTCAGCCATCAGCGATTCCTGGAAAAGGTCTCCCAGAAGAAACCGAAACCACAGGGCATGAGACTGATTGATTCGCAGGGGACACTTGCTGGAAGGCACGCCTTCCCAACGTCCCTGTCCCCCTTTTGGGGAGTCTCCTATGCATAACCCGCCATTCTTCCCCGTCCCCAGACGAGTGCAGAAATATCTCCCCCACTAATTTTAGTACAAGTCTGTATCTATAATCATAAGTCCCTCCTCCAGTATTGGAAAACACACTGATAGGAATAGTAGGGTTCTAAAGAACAGGGTATAATAAGTCAGAGGATTTAATGCATATCTTTCCCGTCGCAGCATCAGATCGTGGAGATTGTCCGCATCATAGAGGAGCTGGTGTCAACCTGGGAGGCAGAAACCACCAACCCCACGTCGCCAAGCGGGCCCAACCCAGCGTTGGATCAGCCCTCAACCTCATCAATGGGAGCACACCCTCCGTCGGCCAACGTAAGCCCCGTACCAACGCAGCCCACAACCAGTCCTCGCCGCAGTGATTACACCGAGGTATACCCGGCCTATTGCTGGCAAATAGCTGACGCACTGGAACTACCGATCATCCAATCCGTCGAAGTGCTAGCTCGACCCATAGTTCTGGCGGTCTTGGCATGCTTTGATGCTGGACGATTCGAGGGGTACCGTGGATGGATACCGTCTCCCCCAGGGCAAACCCGGACAGAGTACCTGAACCAACGGACTACGCCACCTTATCCTCCACGTTCGCCAGCTTCCTCGTCCGTCCGTGGTCCTAGCCCGAGCTACGATTCCATCTGAGAAATCTCAAGCCCTCCCTCGCCCATTCCGCGACACCTACGAGGACCCGGAAACTGGGGAGCTCCATCGCCTACCTCAACCTGAAATACACCTGAACTGGGAAGGACATCCAACGCACTATAACCCCGTCGGCGAAGACGAGCCAGCTAGCTCCTCAAAAGCATATCCGTGCTTCACTGATATTTCTCCGCCCGGATCACCAGCGTTTGCAAGCGAAGCAACCGAGATGCCGGCGCCGTCCCGTTTCGTCAGCAACAGCGCCCTGAAGCTCAGAGCCGTCGACGGAGTGGCAGCAAATTCCGGAGGGATGGCGTATTACAAGCGGAGAAGATCAAGTACCCACAAGCTTGGTAGACGCAGAAAGGGAAATGCAATCCCAACGAGGCAACATTAAATTCCTGCAGGAGGCAGCAGGTCAGTTGTTCAGCGTGCATATAAACAGCTCACGACAGGTCACCATCTACCAAAGTAGAGGCGGGGTGTGACGAGCACAATATCTTGTATCTCGAAACAAAATCGGCAGCAGTATTTGACAAATAATAATAATCTGTTATTCCATACTCTGACTTGTTATTTCTTTTATGAGCTAGTTCCACACAGAGCATCTCTATTGCGCATCACTGTTGAGCACGCACGCACATACTTAAGCAACGAAGGCATACGGAAACTGTAACTGTGCCAAAGAGGTGGCGTTGCTGCTTGGCTTCGTCGCCGGCGGCAGCGTCTCTACCAGAGAACTGCAACAAGCCACCGGTGCTCAAGGTGGACCGGGTAAATGTTGGGTGATTTTGACACCCGGGTGTTTTTAACCACCGCACAAATGTGTACAATCGCTCGCCTCACGAAAATACTTGAGTGATTGTGCACACAAGCTGCAAAAGTGAGTAGGTATTTTTTTCGCATATGTGTGTATGCAGCATGTGCCGGCGCTTGAGCCTCGAAAAAAAAATGGGTGAAAAGACATACATACATACATACATATACAAAAATTGAGTCATAGAATGTGAAGAGTGTCGCCGATGTTGCGGTGTCTTTTGTGCAAGTAGCTGCATTAGTGTGTACAACAGGAAAATAGTAAACAATAAATAAAATATTAAACTCAAAAATAACTTATTTTATTCATTTAATATATTACATAAACATTAGCTTGCTTCAGTGCATTCATTTAATATAATTAACAAACTAAAAATATTTAAGCTTAACATAAAGGAAATATAAACATTAGCTTGCTTCAGTGCAAATAAAAAAAATGTTTTTTCTTCAGTGAAGTTAATAATAGGAATTAGAGCTGGAAAAACATCGATGTTTGCGACCATCGATGTTTTCAACGTCAAACATCGATGTTTCGATGTTTGCGCGGTATTTTTAAAATCATTCATTTATTTTTTAAATTCTTCGTTCATATGCAACGCTGGAATAAAAAGAAATAGCAACAAGAGTTAAAGCATATATGTGTTTATATTTTAATTATATACTTTGATTTAGTATAAAAAAACAATTCATTCATTTTTATAACTAATTGAAATTAAAGGTAATACATTCTTTTAAAGCTTTTCCTTTTCTTAAATCATTGTCATTAAAAAAACGAGCAAAAAAAAAAAAAAAGAATTAGAGATCATTTTGCATATTTTTGTTTAAAAACAAAAGCTTGTTTACTACACTCGATTTCAGGGAGCATCGTCTATCCGAAATTAATTGACCAGCCTTGCTGAATAACCGTTCGGATTCGCAGGACGATGCAGGCACGCATAGGAATTTTTTGGCCAATTTTTTTAAGACTTCTGTGTCCGATGAACAACCCTAAAGAAATTTTGTAAATAAGATAATATTAACTGTCAATTAGTAAAATTTACTTTCTTACCTTAAAATATTCTAGTGGATTGCATTCCTCTGATGCAATTGGATTCTCCAAGTGCTGTCGCAAAACAATTATGGCACTGCTTTTAGATGTCAAGACATTGGATTGCATTTTTTCCTTCATAAAAGAAAACCTGAGTGGTGTTGTTGTTGGTGACGTTGTTGTTGGTGGCGTTGGTTGAGGGGTTTGCTTGAGTTTTGAGATTTCAATGGACAATTCTTCCTCTGGAGCTTTGGAAGCCTGTTCGGCATTTAAGGCTGACAAAAAGCCATCTATTTTAAATCTAGGATCAATAATGGTGGCTATCCTGGTTATCGTACGTGTCTCATATTGAAAGAGGCGTGTAGGTAGGCGTTCCTTAACGTAATTTAGAGCAGCCATAGCCTCCTGTTGTTCCAAACATTGTATTTCATTTAATTCCTTGTGTAGCTCGCAGATGAGTGGATTTAAAATTGAAATGGTGACTCGCTTATCAGCCGAAATTGTCACAATTGCATCATGAAAAGGCTTTAATATTTGAACCAATTCTTTTATGAAGTTAATATTATCTGCAGATAATGGCTGCGGAGCCTTCGGAATGTTTAGAAGCGTGCTCGAGATGGATTCATTGGTAACTATAATGCGCTGGAGCATTTGAAACGCACTGCTCCACCTTGTAGGCACCTCTTGAATTAAACCATAGGGATTATCAACACCTTGGGCTATTTTAAACTTTTCGTAAGTTATAGTGCTGCTTTTAAAAAATGACACGATACGCTTACATTTGCCGAGAATTTGCGTTAGGAATGGTTGCTTTAGAAGATCTTGAACCAGCAAGTTTACTGTGTGTGCAAAACATGGGACATTCCTTATTTTGAGAATTTCGCAAGCCTTTTTCATAGAGGCATCGTTGTCAGACACTATCGCCACAATCTTCTGCATTATAGACCACTCATTAAAAACAATTTTAAGAGAATCGGCAATGTTTTCAGCCTTATGATTGGTCGGTGTTAATAATTTTTCTGTTGACAATACCGCCGAAATCAGTTGAAATTGACTATTAATGTAGTGACAAGTAACGGAGAGATAACCCTCGTTTGCTCTAGATATCCAAGCATCTGTAGTTATAGCCACAAAATCAACTTTGTCAATTACTATTTGTAATTTATGTTTGAACTCATTATATTCGCTGTTTAAAACAGCAGTACGTAAATGCGTTTTGCTTGGAAGTTCGTACATTGGATCCAGCTCATGCACGAGTCGTCGGAAACCAGAGTCGTTCACAATACTAAATGGTTGTACATCCAAAGCAATCATTTGCAATACTATTTTATCGAGCTGTTTTTTTTTTGCCGAACTATTTGAATACGAGCTTTTTTCCAAATATTTATCCATAACAAAGTCCAACTTACGCGTTCCATCGGCTTTAGCTTCCGGATGAATTTGATTCAAATGGTCCCTCAGGTTTGTTGTATTGCCGCTCGATTTGTAAGTTTTGCCACACAACTTACAAACAGCTATATTTGCATCCCGGGTCCTTTTGAAAAAATTCCACACCGCAGAGATAGCTTCTCTTTTGCGTTTTGCTCCTGGATTTTCATTTTCCTTGGAAGTTGAAGATGGTACTAGAAATGAAAAAATTGTCAATTTACTACATAAAAAAGTTTGCTAATTGTATTAATACATAATTGGTACATATGTACATTGACGAGTAAAACTGTAACATTTTTTTTGTTTAATTTTGCTAACCGTTTCTAGTCTGAGTGACCAAATGACAGTTGATAGTTACAAAATCAAATGGTATAAGAATCATCATTGTAGGTTAACTCCGAAAAGAGTTATGAGCTACCCAACTGAAGACTCCACGCTGGTGTTACAGTTTTGCTCGTCAGTGAACATTTATATGTGTGATCATATAGAACATACATAAATTCATACATATGTATGTATGTACATACACATATAAATGCATGATGCTTGTGGCCTTTTACAAATAAAACTTACTTTGAAGATACTTGTCCATTTTTTAGAATCCTTTTCGCGAACCTCCCAACCAACACCACTTTTAGTCCCTCCTTTTAATTTCTGAAAAAATACACATAAATCAAAATAAATTAAACGGCAAAATACAAAACAAAAAATTAAAGCTTACATGCTTTTCCCTCGAACTAGGGTTGTTGATAATATATCAAATATCAAATATATCGATATTTTTACAAAAAAAATAAATATTTATATCGAAATATTTTTTTCCCTGATATATCGCATATCGATATTATTTGGAAATATATTTTTTGATATTATGGCTGGTCACACTTCACTTAAAAATCTTAAAGAAAGATGAGCTCGGCAAAAAACTTTTATACAAAAATAAACGCACAAAATGCCACCTGCAGCCTTTGTTCAAAAGTTATCAAATCAGGTGGTAACACTAGTAATCTCCTGTCACACTTGAGGAACAAGCACCCGGAAGCGCATTCAACATGTGTTAAGGTAAGAAATATGTAATGCCAGAAAAGTCTCAGGAATTTTGCCGCGCAATTTTTTGACAGTGTGTGTGTGCGCGCGTCACTAGGCCTCTATATTCTTATGTATGTGTGTATACGTGTATGTGTATGTTTCGCCAAATACAAACTTTTCGCTTAAAAATTAATTATATTCAAAAACCAACAACAAGCTTTGGAATAATATTTGTACATATAAATTTTCTAATTTTCTTATTCAGAAACCGAATAAACCAGATGAGCTGAACCACAATTCTGATGGACAAACATCTATTGAGAACGCGTTTAAGTGTTCGGCGTCTGCTAAAGGTAAACATTCTCTTATTTTATATTTTGAATATAATTTTATTTAAACCCTTTTTTTAAATTTTAGATAAGCATAATGATATTACGGCAGCAATAGTTTATATGATTTGCAAAGACAACCTGCCTGTACGTTGTGTTGAAAAGGAAGACCTCTGTAATTTGTTACAAATTTGTGTACCAAAATACAAAATTCCAAGCCGTTTCAAGGTAAGTGCTTTGGATTTAATTAGAAATTTGAATATATTTGTTTCCCTTTAAATCTAATTTACAGGTAACAGATCTCATTGAAGAGAAATACGACATATGTGTGGCTAAGGTTAGAACAATTTTCCAAGGTGTTGAGAACATAGCTTTCACCTGTGACAGTGTCACTATAACCAATTCAACTCGGTCGTATCTCACCGTAACCGCACATTTTATAAAGGATAATTCTCTACAGGCGGTTTGCTTGCAAGCAGCAAGAATGTCACAGGTTAGCTTTTTTTAAATTTGTGTAATTTTTGTCTATGTGTTCTGTATTGTCAAGTCTACGTGTTTAAATGTTTTTTACTGTAAGTATGTGTTTTGTGTTCTGTTTCGTCATGTCATATGCTTATTTATTTTAAGAAAATTCCTAACTTAAATCTTTGATTTTATTTAGTCACACACTAGCGACTATATATGTAGTTTAATGGAGACTGCTTGCCGTGAATTTCAAATAGATCGGTATAAGTGGAGAACACTTACAACGGACAATGCTAACAACATGAAAGCAGCGTCACGTCTATTTGTAGGAAATGGCAAACACGTCTCTTGTTTTGCTCACACAATTCACCTGGTTGTCGATGATGTGGTAAAAAATATTGCATCTTTCTCAAAAGTTTTGGATAAGGTGAAGAAAATTGTTACTCATTTCAAACACAGTCCTGCAGCCATGGACATGCTGCGAAAGTTACAGGCTGACGAAGGGATAGCAGAAGGTCGAATAAAAACTCTTGTCCAAAGTGTAGACACGAGGTGGAATTCGTGTCTCGACATGCTTGATTCTTTTCTCAAACTTTCAAATAAAGTAGCATTGGTTTTAATAAAACGATCAACTTCTATGAAGGGATTGCCAGACATGCTAACAGCTCACGAAATAGATATATGCAAAGACTTTTGTGATTTGCTAAGTCCGTATAAAAACGCAACAGAAAAAATAAGCGGTGAAAACTACGTCACAGTTAGCATGGTAATTCCATTAATATCCTTACTGATAAATAAAATACGTACATTGACCGTAGAATCGGCTGAAGGAAAACTTACTAAAGAAACTCTACTAAAAGTTTCTGAAGACCGTTTTCAATCTTTTCAAAACAACAAAACACTGGTGAAGTCAACAATGTTGGACCCCCGGTTTAAAAAATTATATTTATCGCCGCTCAATGCTCAAGAAGCTATTCAAGACATTATCACCGAGGGATCGGCAGACATCACTGAAAAACGAGTATGTAAAATTATGTTAAAAACATTATTAACACCACTTTGAATTAACTTTTAACTACGAGCTTTAGTATAATATTAATTAATCTAAACCTAATATATTTGACAATAATAATAACTAACTAAACTAAATAAATTAAACTAAATCTATTGTTTGAAGAGATTATTTATTGTTGACATTTATATAAAGATTTTTGCTATAGTATATTTTCTCTTTTTTTCTGTAGAACTCAATGGAGAATGGTCCAAACGGAAGGCAACTTGATGAGATGAGGGAAGTAGAAACAAACGAAAGCTTCCTAGAGGCCCATAATAGATCAATTGCCATAAACCCAAATACAGAGGCCATGGAAAATACAGAAATAAAACTATTTTTAAATTTACCACTCGCTCCCTGGGAGACAGATCCCTTAGAGTTTTGGAAATCCCAGGGAAACACTTTACCGAAGTTATCAAAATTGGCCATGAGTTACCTTATAACACCAGGTAGCTCGGTTCCTTCAGAGCGGCTGGCCTCCGCCATAAAATGCGTTGTCTGCGACACGCGAAGCCGCATGACAGATGTTCATATAAAACAAAGAGTTTTTTTGAAATCCTTAAAAAAAGAATTTTGAAGGTAAAATCATGTTACATATATATCTAATTTTACTTACACCACTCTACAAACCTGTAATTCATTTTTCATTGTTTAAAAAATGAAATGAAGTCTTTTAAGTTTTATTATTTTATTGTATCCTTACTTCAACCTTAAGATCTCTTTAATTGGAAAAAGTTTATTGTTTTATTTTTAATTAATAAACAAAAATTAGAATGCATTTAAAGTTAATGTTATTTTGGCGGGTTTACGATTTTTATAGAGAAATAGAAAAAAATCAGAAATATCCGATATATCGATATATTTTGGTGATAAATATCGCAAAAGACCTGATGATATTTTTAAACAATGATAATCATCGATACGATATTTTTTACACATTTTCACAACCCTACCTCGAACACTTGTAAAAGAAAGAAAAAACATCGATAGTGCTGGCCAAGCATCGATGTTTCATAAAAATACTAAACCATCGATGTATCGATAGTACCATCGATGTTTTTTCCAGCTCTAATAGGAATTAAATTACAAATTATTATTTAAAAAAAAAGAGTGCAAAAAGAGCAGATTGTCTACCGTTTTCGGACCCAATCTATTTCTTTTTTCTGTTATTATGTTTCCCGCTAAAGAAAATACTCTTTCAGCTGCAGCACTACTTGATGGTATAGTGAAAAGTTGCAATGCTAACTTAGATAATAAGGGATAACAATTTTCTTTGGTTTTCCACCACTCAATGGGTTCGAAATCCTCGGTTAAAGAAACTCTTTCACTACAATAATTATCTAATTCTTTTAGGGGCGATTTCACATTGTTATTGGACTGAGCAACCAGTTGGGAGAAAAAAAGTGGTTTTTGGGACAAACATAACCTTTTTAGGAATTACTTCAAGTTGACAATTTGGACTTGCTGGGTTTGATTCTGATGAAAAAGAATTATTTTGCGAAGGTTCATTTGGAAAACAAACATAATTGTTCATTTGACCAATGCTGAAGTTTTTAATTTCTAATGAATCCTCATGTTCCATGTTTGCTGCTGGAGGATATAAGAAAAAAGCCGCCTTGTGCCAAATGCCTAAATTTTCCTTCCAAATCGTGTTACCATTAAATAAAATTCTTGCTTTAATAACAGATATTAACGAAATGTCTTCAGCATTTGGCTCGCAAAGAATCTTTATTTTCGCTATTGAGGGCAAAACATAGCATAATGAAGGAGAGCTACATGTTTGTAATTCTTTAAAAATTCTCTCAAAGTCTTCTAGAAGTACTAATATTATTTTTAAAGTCGATATATTTACGGCTATAAGTTTTTGGCCTCCCTCTGTCTCACTTAATATATTATTTACTGTTGTCCAGTTTTTCACTATTGAATAAACCATGTTGTAATTGGAGTTCCATCGAGTAGGACATGAGTTTTTTAACGTTGTACTTAATCTATGCTGCAAACTTGCTTTTTTGAAATATTTAACAATTTTTTTGCAGGCGTATAATATGTCCTTAAGCTCTCTTGCTTCGTCAAACGATTTTTCTAAGACATTTGAAAATAAATGACTACTACAATTTAATCTAATATTGTTTTCCAAGGCTTTTTTCACATTGGTGCCCCTATCTGTCACAAATTTTATGTTGCTTATGTTGGTGACATTAAATTGTATAAAAATGGATTCCAATTTTTGTAAAATATTTTCCCCTGTCGATTTTTGAAAGTCCATCGATTTTAGGCCCAAAATTATATCATTTAATTTAAATTCTTTTTAATAATGCAGAGTGACACCTAAAAAATTTCTGTTTACATATTGGTCAGTCCACATATCGATGGTAGCCGATACTGCATTATTTTCCACAGCTTCTTTAATGTCATTAGATACTATCGCCCGCTTCTCTTCTGCATCTTTTTCCGCATTCCGACTCAAAGTTGTTGCATCCGGCAGTAGGTCGTCAATGTCAACGTTCGCTCCATAAGTAGCACCGACTTTCACAAAGAATTCCACAAGGCTGCGAAAACCAATCCCGTTTACTGCTGAAAAAGGCCGACAATCCTGAACCACCCACTTTTACGCTCTTGCCTTTGTGTTTTGCGGCTACTTTATAAATATCACGATTTATTAAACTTTGAACGTCTTCTGCTCTCATTGTTTTCGATGACAAAATCAAACACGCACTGATCAAAGCTAAGAAGTAATTCAGTTCAGAAGCAAATAGCCCACAATTTGACACACACCATGGTGCCTATAAAACACTTGGGTGATATACATGTATGTACATATTTTGTCCACTTGCGTTTATTGCGTGTTGTCTTTTTCACACTTTGGTTTTTTTTCTACGTTCGCTTTAAGTGTGAGTTCAACCGGCTCGCATTGCCGAAAAATACTTGGTTGCCATGCAAAAAGAAAACGGTGTATTGTTGTGAGCGACCGATGGTATTGTCTTCACTCGCAGCACTCACATAATTTTGTGTTAGTGTGTGTTCATGATTTGCTGCGCCGGTGATTAGTGGCACCGGCACACAAATTTCATTGAGTGTGAGTAATGTGGCAAAAATTGGCACACTTGCAGTTCTCTGGTCTGTACCAAAGTGTCAACGCTGTTGCTGACGTCGATCTAAGGCAACGGGACTTGCCAAATATTCAGAGCTGAGTTCTAAGACATTAATGATGATTGCCAATGCAACTGCGAGGCTGCCAGAAAAGGAGGAAGCTAGTCTGCGCATTTTGGCGACGCTAGACATGTGGCGTGACATTAACTGCGTCGTGTCAAGTTTTGATTGGCTGAGACCAACGTCGGCAGAAGAAAACGAGGCTAAGGACAGCGATTAAAGGAAAGCTCAAAGAAAAAACTGAGCGAGCACCGAAGCGATCGCAAGTGTTTTCAGAGAGTGCGGTCAGAAAAGTGCTAAGTAAAATATCCTGCAAGAGCACGGTATAAACAGTGAAGTGCGTGTGTGAAACAGGAGTGTCTCAGGTGAGTCTCACTCACAAAATCAATATTTGAGTGTCGTGAACAATAATGCCTTTCCTTCTGAAGAAAGGCTTATGCGGGACTCTTATATACTGCAGCAGGACAACGCGACATACCACAAGGCTCGCATGATTACAAATTTTCCCAAAGATTCTGTAGTTACTACCATTTCTGAGGTCACTTTCCTTTGGAAAGAGATACATATCTCCAGAAATTCTCAGAAATTTTATAGATTAAGTACCTCAACGTCTTCAAAAAATAATTGAAACCAAAGGAGATTTCACATTTCATCACTTTTTATGTCTTTTTATAGCCTGTCAAAATACTTACATGTGACAAGGACAAAAAATTTGATTAATTTATTACTGATAAACTGACTATGAAAAGTTAATGATAGAAATCAGTCACACTTCAACCTTCACAGAGATAAGACGTGTCACAGCAAACCAAACCTCGCTTTACGCAACAAAAAACAAACAACAACAAAATTCAAACTCGACAACCAAAGTTCAAGCACAAAGCAAAACAATAAACAAAAACAAAACACACACTGCTAACCGTTAAGCCGGGCTTGAGCCCGACAACACCAACCATGCACGAACCACCAGACATTGGAAAGTTCATTCAACCCAACAACAAACATTTGGGCGAACCAACATACCTAATATTAAAACGAAATGACAACTGTTCATTTGAAAAAGTGTCACCGTTCATAATTAAAAAAACAATTGACTACACTTGCGGAGGCGAAGTCGAATCTTGCAAAAAAAAAACAAGGGACGGCTCACTTCTAATAAAAACAAAAAACAAACTGCAAGCATTAAAACTATTAAAACTAACAAAAATGACAGATATCAACATTTCCGCATCAGAACACAAAACATTAAACTTCACAAAAGGGGTAATCTACTGCAACGAACTTCGAGGCATAGATGAAAATGATATCCTATTAGAACTAAAGACACAAAATGTAACAGAAGTAAAAAAAATATTAAAAAAGCAACCAAATACAACACAACAAATAAACAACAGTCAAAACAATAACGCCATACTTATCGAAACCGGACTCATTACCCTAACATTCGCGACTCTCAGACTACCAGAACCCATCAAAATCGGATACGAAACCGCACGCATCAGGCCTTACATCCCTCTTCCACTCAGATGTAAAAAGTGTCTTCGCTTTGGACATCCTACATCTGTTTGCAATAGCCAGGAATCATGCAAAAATTGCTTAGAGCCAAACCATACAGACGGGATCGAATATTGTGCAAACAATAAAAAATGCCTTAACTGCATAAATAACCCAGAACTAGACCATCAACACTCACCCCTTGACCGCCAATGCCCCACATTCCGCAAACAACAAGAATTAACAGCAATAAAAATCACCGAAAAGGTAGACCACAAAACAGCACTTCACATATACTCTACAAGACACAGCCAGCAATTGGGAAACACATACGCCAACACGCTTAGACGTCCCACTCCGCACACAACTAATACCCCAATCGAAACACTACACAGGAATATTAACACACACCCACAAAGCACCCCGCAAAAACAACCCACTCCCGCATCAACCACCGGACCCAACCCACCAGCCAATTCAACAAGAGTAACAAAGTCTCCAACACTACAACAAACGAAAGATAAAAAGCAAGCCACACCAGAGGACATGGAAACCGACGGTAACCCAAATATATCATATTCATCACAACAAACTAAAGATTTAAAAATAAGAATTTTTGCCAAAGACCCTAAGACTAACCCCCTTTCTACCAATTTCAAACCCACAAAAACAAAAACCATACCCCCAACCAAAAACCAACAGACCAACAACAGCGACAGCGAATCCATATAAGCAACAAACTTCATTAAACTAAGCCTTACTTAACATAACATAAGTATACTAAGAATAATACAATGGAACTTAAAAGGGTACACTAACAACTACCATAGTAAAAAAATATTCACCACAAATAATATGCCTTCAAGAGACACACTATTATAACACAGACATACCCATACCCATTCCAATCAACTACCAAATTTTTACCAACACAGCTTCCAACAGGTTTGGCGGCACAGCCATATTAGTTCACAAAACCATCCAAAACACCCCGATAAACCAAACCGACCATTTTGAATCCCGTAGAGTAGAAATAGAATCTAAATTAAAAATCGAAATTACCTCAATATACATTTCCCCTAACAAGACTTTCTCCCTTAAATCCTTAAATGACAATCTCAACCCAACCAACAACACAAACCAGATTATCGTAGGTGACTAACAGCTGGCACAATAGCTGGGGTTCACCACACCCAAACAGAAGAGGAAAAATCCTTTACAAATTCCTACAAAACGCGAACCTCCACATCCTAAACGATGGCTCCCCAACACACCTTTCAACACACAGCACATTCACACACACCGACCTGTCACTATGTTCTCCACAGCTTACCCCATTCACTAATTGGGAAATTATCGACGACCTTCACGGAAGCGATCACTTTCCAATCCTTATCTCCTTATTTTCTCAATAAAAAGCAAATAACTTCTTTCGTCTTTTTTTCAAAATAAAAGAAGCCAACTGGTCAACCTTTACCCAATCAACACACGCTTTAAGTGAGAAAATACCAATAAGCCCAAACATTAACAAAGAAACTGCAAACATTTGCAAAATTATCGTTCAAACTGCACACCACAACATACCACAACCCTCTCCGAACCGCTTCAAAAAAAATACACCATGGAGGAATAAAACTCTCACCGAACTCAGAACCAAAAAACAAAACACATGGAAAACTTTCAAACATAATAGTAACACTGATAATTTAATTAAATACAAAAAAGCCAACGCTCTCTTTCGGAGGGGACTCAAAATATCCAAAACCAGAGCTACAACCGAATTCACCTCCACAATAGAACTGAACACCCCCTCCCACAGAATCTGGGCCAATATCCGACGCTTTTGTGGACTCAACCCAATCAAACAAATCCACTGCATAAAAAACCCAACCAACAACTTACCCACAACAGATACATCCTCCATAGCCCAACTATTTGCCCAACACTGGTCAGACCAATCCAAAGACATCAATTTCAATCCAACCTTTATTACAAACAAACACTCTAATAAACCTCTGAACTATATACCCCACCCATCAGCACAAATAATAGAAGCCGACATAACCCAAATTGAACTCCTATCCGCACTTCACTCACTTAAAGGTACCACACCGGGCCTCAATAGAATATCCTACCCTATGATAAAAAACACCTCTAACACAGTCAAAACAAGAATTACCTACCTCTTTAACAATGTATTTAAAAGTTTCATCCCACAGTCATTTAAAACCAGCCTAGTCATCCCCATTCTCAAACCTATCTCCAACAAAACATTTATAACCAACTATAGACCAATCTCCTTAAACTGCTGCCTATCAAAAACCCTCGAAAAAATTATAGCCAAACGCCTTTGGTGGTTTGTCACCAAAAATAACCTAATCCACCCCAATCAATCCGGATTCAAACGTGGCAAGTCGGTTTCAGACGGTCTGCTCACAGCAGACTACCTAATAACCAAATCGCTGCGTAAAAAAAAGCACTTTTCTGTCATTGCCCTTGACTTCTCAAAGGCTTTCGACAGAGTCGGAGTGCACTCCATAATTGACCAACTAATAGATTGGAAACTGGGCCCCAAAATTATAAACTTCATAAAAAACTTTATGTCCAACAGGAAAATTAAAATAAAAATCAACAACGCATTCAGTTCTCCCTTCCCACTCCTTAATGGCATCCCCCAAGGTTCACCAATATTAGTTATCCTCTTCCTAATCGCCTACAACAAACTTGCCAACATAATCAGCTTATAAAAAGAAATCCATTTTAGTGCCTATGCAGATGATTATTTCCTTATAGTCCCACTCAATAGAGAAAAAAACCAAACCTTCAATCTAGATTCTCTTTTTGCAAACATCCAAGAATGGTGCTCATACTCTGGAGCATCATTATCCCTTAACAAATGCCAACACCTACACATTTGCAGGAAACAAAACTGCAATTGTACCCTATCCTCCAACAATATAGCAATCCCCCTAGTAACCCAACTCAAAATTCTAGGGCTAACAATAAACAATAAATACAGATGGGACTCACACATTAAACACATCCAACCATCCCTTAACAACAAACTGAATATAATAAAATGTTTAGCAAGCCCCAAGTTGAACTGCAACACCCATACACTTCTTAACATAACAAAGGCAACACTCATAGCCAAAATAGATTACGTCATATTCATTTATGGCCACGCCCCTAGATCTACGCTAAACAAATTAAAAACAACATATAATGCTGGAATACGCACAGCCCTTGGCGCTCTTCCCTCAACACCCATCCCCAACCTACTTTTCGAAGCCAACCTACCTACAATAGAGCAAAAAAGAAATCTCATGACAGCCAAAACAAACAAAGCAATCCTCCACAGTGCTAACTCTCCAATCCATAAATTCACCATTCAAATAAAAAATCAAAATAATAAGAAACTAAAATCCACACTAGAAAAAATCATTACGCTTTGCAAAGACCACAACATCCCCTACCTTCCACCACCCAACAGACAAACAATCACACCTCCATGGCTATTTCCACCTTCCACCATCAACATCTCCTTACATAAGTTTAACAAACCTGACACATCACCAGAAATATATCAAAAAATCTTCCTAGAACATAAAGACAAACACAAACAACACAAATATATATTCACAGATGGCTCCCTGCAACATAAAACTGCCACATTCGCAATAACCACCGATACAACAGTTCTAAAAACAGGCATCCTACCACACTACTCCTCCATCCTCTCCGCAGAAACAATAGCCATTCTTGAAGCAATAAAGCTGACAAGAACCAAGAAAGGTTAATTCATAAGCAACATCAACAACAACAATTTGTACCCCACTTTAAAAAGATCAATCTTAACAAAAACCAACACCAAGATAAAAGTCCTCTGGATCCCCAGCCACTGTGGCATTAAAGGTAACGAACTTGCCGACCAAACCGCCAAATCGACCATAAATATGCCCCTCCACTACACCCCCAACTTTAATTGCACAGATATAAACAAATTCCTCAAAAATAACTTAACCCAAAAACTTAAAAACAACATACATAGATCGCTGCAACACATGGTACCAACAGTTAAACAGCAATCGAACACACACAGGAGACTATCTCAAAAACACTTTACAAAAAGTCATAACAAGGATGGACCAAATAAAAATTCTAAGACTTAGATTAGGACACACAAGATTCACTCAACAACACTACATCAACCCGAACGACATAACACCCTGTCCCAACTGCAACTCAACATCCGACCAAAACATAGAACACGTACTAAAAAACTGCCCTGCAACCTCCCACATTAGGGAAGAAATCTTTAAACAATTATGCCCAATATCAATCCTTGCAAACCCCACCCCAACAAACCTCTTAATGATTATAAACTACCTCAAAAAAACTAACTACTACCACATCCTATAGGTTCAAATTTAGAAAATATAATTAATCATACAAAATGGAAATGTAAATAAATAAATAAAATAGGTAAATGAAATAGGTAAACTAAATATGTAAATACACAAGGCGAAGGCCCAAGCAGCTAGCGCTTAGTAACTAAGTTCCGACTAATTTGTAATTAGTCCTAACTCTAAGATAAATAAATAAATAAATAATGATAGAAATGTTAAGTTCATTAAATTAGTAAGTTATAATGAAAGAAATTTCGTTTTGTTTTGTTAAACTAAATAAAAGTATTCCATTTTTGTTTTTTTTTTATGTATGTATGTACATACATATATGTCTGTATATAGTGTAAAAATCAACGCAGTAAAGCTGGAACAATATTAATACAAACTATGCTGCCGTCAACATTCCTTGCACCGATGTTGTGATGTTGAAACATGTGTAATCGCTGGCACAACGACTATAGGCTAGGGCTAGCTTAGTTTAAGAACATTTTATATATTCATTAAGGCAGTTGGTTTTCAGCAGTAAAGCTGAACGGTTATAAAATCATATATGTATGTATGTATATGCATGAAGTGGTGATAAGCCGAATTGAAACCTATTCTGATGAACTTCCTTTTGTGAACATTGTTCATCTTTGTGGCCTGGGCGTTTTGAGGATGATGTTTGGGTTAAGGCATTACAAATTTTGCCATCAACCATATGCTCCACTTTCTATTTGTATTCGCTGTATCCAGAGCTTCCGTCGAAGCCCCATTTCCCTATTAGTTTTAGGTTTCAAATAGGATCGGCGACTACATCACTTATTACACTATCTTGCAACTCCATAATGCGCTTTGTCGTGTGGTACAATAAACTTTGAAGCTCCACTTCTGCATGTGCTTCACTAATTGTAATTTTTTCCGGATAACGTTTCTTTTTATACCCTTGCAAAAAGGGTATATTAATTTTGGTCAGAAGTTTGCAACACATTCTTGATCAGCCATGTCCGTCTGACCGTTTGTCCGTCTGTCTGGATCAACGCAATCTCCTCCGAGACCCTTGGAGCTACAGAGCTCAAATTTTTCACCTAGGCCTCTTTTTGCTGCAGGCATTGTATATCTGGGAATCATCCCGATCGGATGACTATATCATATAGCTCCCATAGGAACAATCGGTCATGAATAAGGTGTAACATCAACAACTCTGTTGTTATACACTTGCAAAAGTGTATATTAATTTTGGTCAGAAGTTTGCAACGCATAGAAGGAAGCATCTCCGACTATATAAAGTATATATATTCTTGATCAGCATGATGAGCTGAGTTCATATAGCCATGTCCGTCTGTCCGTCTGTCCGTCCGTCCGTCTGTCCGTCTGTCTGGATCAACGCAATCTCCTCCGAGACCCTTGGAGCTACAGAGCTGAAATTTTGCACCTAGGCTTCTTTTTGCTGCAGGCATTGTATATCTCGGAATCATCCCGATCGGATGACTATATCATATAGCTGCCATAGGAACGATCGGTCAGGAATAAGGTTTAACATCAATAACTCAGTTGTTTTTCAATCGAATGTCACCAAATTTAATGTTTATGAGTTTTATATAATCATCAACACATATACCAAGTTTCATCAGAATCGGTCGACTATATCATATAGCTCCCATAGGAACGATCGGACAAGAATAGGGTTTAACATCAATAACTCTGTTGTTTTTCAATCGAATGTCACTAAATTTGGTGTTTATGAGTTTTATATAATCCTCAATACATATACCAAATTTTATCAGAATCAGTCGACTATATCATATAGCTCCCATAGGAACGATCAGTCAAAAATATAGTTTTTGATCAATAACTTGGGTGTTTTTGAAGCAATCGTCACGAAATTTGTTATTTGACAGTTTTATATAAAAAGAAATATATCTTTTAAGTTTTATCAGAATCGGTCGACTATATGCTATAGCTGTCATAGGAACAATCGGGGAAAAAAATTTGTTTTAATTTTTTTTTTATGCCACGGACATCAAATTTATATTTGATGGGTTTTATATACTTCCTTATGATTCTGGCAAATTATATATAAATCAAAAAGACAGTTTGCAAGGGTATACGAACTTCGGCACGGCCGAAGTTAGCCCATCCTTCTAGTTTTTCAATCAAATGTCACTTAATTTGGCGTTTGTGAGTTTTATGTAATCTTCCATACATATACCAAATTTTATCAGAATCGGTTGACTATATTATATAGCTCCCATAGGAACGATCGGTCACAAATATAGTTTTTGATCAACATCTTAGGTGTTTTTGAAACAATTGTCACGAAAAATGTTATTTGATATAAAGAAAAATATATCTTTGAAGAATCAGAATCAGTCGACTATAGCTGTCATAGGAACAATCGGGAAATAAAATTGCATTAAATTTTTTTTTTATGCCACGGATATCAAATTTATATTTAATGGGGCTTATATACTTCCTTATGATTCTGGCAAATTCCGAATATAGCAAAAATAATTTTTTTTTTTTTAGGTTTTTTATGACTCGAATTCGAAAATTTTATTCATAAAGTCGTATACGTAATATTATGCAAATTCATAAGCATTCTATAAGAATATTTATTCATTTTCTCTTTTTCTTATTTTAAATAATCTGTAATTTTGGATTGCTTCACAATTTTTGATCTATTATAGCAATCGCGCACAGCGTTATTTAGGCGAGATATGCTATGCGTTAAGCTCTCATCTGAAAAATTGGAATGCACAAATCTGTTTAAAATTTCTGCAGCCTTAAATGCTTCCAGGACGCTTGGTGCTGACTTATCTTCATTTTGCTCCTCCACGTTTTCGTCGCTGTCCTGTCCGTCAAAAAAAATTTCCTGAACTATGTTATCGTCACTGCTGGGGCCATCTAAAATTTTTTCAGCAAGCCCGGAATGCTTAAAACAATTTGCAATTGTCGCTGACGAAAGTTGTTGCCACGCATCATTTATCATCAAAATGGCATCAAGGATGGTAATTTTATCGTAATTTTCATAATTTTCTTCCATATGGCCGATTATTTTTAGAATGAGATTTTTGCGAAAATTAGATTTAATCGCTCGAATTATGCCTTGATCCATTGGTTGTAGTACAAATGTAGTATTAGGTGGAAGGAAAACTAGGGTAACATTACTTAGGTCATTAATTGTGGGATGGGCTGGACAGTTATTAACTAAGAGCAATATCTTCTTTCTTTGCTTTTTAAGTTCAGCATTCCAGTCGCGTATCCAATTAATAAAAATTTGAGATGTCATCCATGCCCGGCGATTACTGTGGTAGACAACAGGTAAAGACTGAACATTTTTAAAGCATCTAGGTCGCTGTGATTTCCCAATAACCAATAGTTTCTTTTTTTGGTTTCCACTCATGTTGGCTGCAACAAGGACAGTTATCCTTTCCCTTGAGAGCTTTCCTCCAATGCAATTTTCACCTATAAATTCATACATATGTATGTAACAATAAATATGTAGATTTCTTTAAAATGATTTTCCTTCCCACCTTTAAATTTTAATGTTTTGTCTGGAGTTACCTTGTAAAACAATCCAGTTTCGTCAGCATTAAATATTTCATCGTCAGTAAAATCCTTACGTAGGGTAGGCCAAACTTTTGTTAGCCACTCGCTTATGTCGCTTTTTTTAACAGACAAGGATTCACCACTTACTGTACCGGCGACGATATTGTGCCTGACCGTGAAGCGGCTTAGCCAACTACCAGAACAGTTAAAATTTTCAATTTTCAACTCTTTAGCGAAAAAATTAGCTTTTTCCTGAAGCAGTGGACCGCTTAATGGGATTCCCCGACTACATTTCATTGTAAACCACTGTAACAGTGCTTTATCCACTTGATCCTGATTCGACACTCTGACACGCTTTGGCTTTAAGACATTACTATTAAATAAAGCTTTAATTTTCTCCTTATCTTTATTTATTGTCGCAATTGTTGTGTGGCTCACGCAGAATTCTTTTGCCAGTGTTATATTGCGTTCTCCGGCTTCCAAACGCTGTATAATTTTCATTTTTTCATCCACGGAGAAGCACTTTCGTTTTAAAGACATTTTGCTGGTGAACTGCACAAGCGTCAAAAACTGAATGAGCTTACTATGGTAAAAAGCAAAGAAATCTGGACATTTAACGGGACATCCATGGAATAAGTTATGACATCTGCATGATGAAATAATGATACATATTTCATCATGATCTGCACGTGCTCTTGGTGAATATTCGTAGAAATACTACTGCGTTGCTAAGGCGACAGCCAAAAATAACAGTAGTGAGAACGTACAAACCTCTGTGCAGCTGCTAGGCAGCTCAATAACGCCGCTTGATGCTTAAAATTTTTTAATTTTTGATTATTTCGATATATTTTTGCCTCGAAAAGTCGTTATAACCGGTTGAACTGTGAAAAATATAGTCGCTATAAGCGGTTCGTCGTTATAACCGGAGACGTACTAACCGGAGGCTCTTTCATATACTAAGTTTGTATGGGGAACAACCAAGTTATCGAACTTTGGTCGTTATAACCGGACGGACGTTATAAGCGGAGTCGTTACAACCGAATTCTACTGTAATATTATTTTCACTAAATAAGTGTTTTATCTATTTGAAAATAAATTTTTAATTATTCATGCAGCCCTGGCCTTCCGGCAACCCTGTAAAATCAGCTGTTTGTGGCACGTGGCTTTTGTGATGATTTTGCTTAAAATCTTGTTTAACTTTTAATGCTCCATGATTCGCTTAATAAAATAGCTAGAGGTATTGCTAAATATGGAAAACATGGTTCAAGCTATGTTGATCATTAGTTTAATGTCCAAGAATTTGTACTTGTGTGTTTTGTCTTTCGTTTCGTTTGCTATTGTTGGTATTGTTTGTAGAAAAAACCTAACCTCAACATTCTGTGATTTGTGGACTAAATGTTACCTGCTTCTCGCTGCTACTTGCAAGTAAGAATGCAATTATTTTCCGTTAAATGTTCTTAAGATGACGCCAATAATTTTGCTTGCGCCTTTTTTAAATATTTGCTGATATTGCAGACAAGGTAGAGTTCAGTCACACGGAGTTGCTTCAAATTAGGATTGATAATGGGCGCTTTCTAAGTGGGTATTTGAAAAGATTAATGAAAATCCTAAGACAGCTAATAAACTTGAAATAAAGAAAAAAATTTCGAACTTTGTAACTGTATTGATTGTTCTTTAAAAGAAAATGTTATCAATGTCAAGAGGAAAAGCGATTGAAAACCAGTATAGACTGCAGATGAAGCACTAGCATTTCTACTTGCCAATTCTTTCTCCAAAAAACAGTATAACCATAAACCAGAAGCATGGTTGCGACATATTCCCATGCTACGACGTTTTTAAAGCTAAATCTGAATGTAGACCTTGGCTTGATGGATCGACTGGACACAGTTTATACAAGCAACAATTTGAAGAAAAGGTGCAGGACACGTTTGACCAATCTCTGTTTGTCACATCAATAATCCCTATAAAGTTATTAGATTCTTTGGGGAGAGTTTTATGGATGAATTCTAAAACTCAATCAGTGAGATTTTATAGACCACTGAAAATCGAATTCATTACGGAGAGCAAAGAACATATTTTAGCAGAAAACAATAGATTTAAGGACGAAATTGAAAACTTGAAACCGTACTTATTCAATAATTGGTCTGAAAGAACTGTCTCTGTTTCGTTTGATCTAAATATGACACTTATCGATGGAAAAGTTTTAAATGCTTTAACAGAAACGAACTCGACCCAATCATGTCCAATATGTGGTGCTACTCCTAAAACCATTTTGATGACCACGGGTACAAATGCTGAAGTATTTAAGCCAAAGCCTTTTGCGCGGCAATATGGTGTAAGCCCATTACAAGCATAGATGAGGTTTCTTGAATTTACGTTGCATATTTCGTATCGGATAGGAATAAATAAGTGGAAAATCAGAGATCCAAATGATAAGGCTTTTATGGCATCTCGGAAAAAAAATATTCAAGAAAAGCTATGGGAACAAATGGAAGTACACGTAGATCGACCAAAACAAAACGGAAGCGGCAATACAAATGATGGGAATACTGTTAGAAGGGCTTTTTCAAATGTTCACTTATTCTCATCTATTTTGAACTTTGATGAGCACAGCTACACACTGTTTTGGGGTTTTCAAGGTTACGCAGCCGCTAGCAAAAAGTAGCAGCTGAAATTTGCTCAAAATAATCTGTAAATATAATTTAATATTTCAGTATAAGTTTGATCGTTAACTTCGATTAACTTCACAATTAAAAGTCTAAGTAAAATTTATGTTTACATATAAATTGTTAATGAAATTGAACATATACTAAATTAATTATTAAAAATATACACAAAATACTCGGTTTATGAAAATAATTAAATATAGTAGTTAATACCTTTATTTAAAATATTGAAGTTTGATCTATTATGAAACAGCGTTGCCAATTTTTTTTTTTTTTACTTTGGCCTATGGGGTTGATGAACGGATTATCGTCCGTAAAATTAAAAAAAAAACCCAAAGGTTTCGGCTCCAAAACTAGCTGTTGAGATGAAGAAAACAATTGGTAAAACGTGCTTTGCTGAAACCATACACAGAGTTCTCAGGAATACCGATCTACATGGGAGAATCGCTAGAAAGAAGCCCTTTATAAGCAAGATCAACCGAGAGTGTCGCTTACAATTTGCAAAGGAGCATATAAACAAGGACAACAGCTTCTGGGAGCAAGTTATTTTCGCTGATGAGTCCAAATTCAACATTTTTGGTTCTGATGGACGACCCTATGTCTAGCGTAGAGCAAATACTGAGCTCCATGATAAAAATTTGAAACCAATCGTAAAACATGGCGGTGGCAGCGTCATGATTTGGGCTTGCATGTCCTCAGCGGGTGTCGGGAGACTTGAATTTATTGAAACTACCATAACAAAGGATATTTACTTAAATGTTCTTAAAAGAAATTTGATCCAAAATGCAGAGAGTCTCGGAATAAAAGAGAATTTTCGATACTAACAGGATAACGACCCGAAGCACACTTCCGGCATTGTGCAAACCTGGCTAATTTGAAATTGCCCTCACGTCATCAAACCACCGGCGCAGTCACAACGTGATCGAAAATTTGTGGGCAATTTCGGACAGTAATATCCGGAAGCGGCAAAAAAAAAAGCAAAAATTAGCTAAAAACTGAATAGTGACCTTTTAGATTATTTGGGTCGAATAAGATGTGACATAGAATTTTAGTTTTTGTTTCTTGTTAAGATGTGGTTAATATCTAAAAATTGAAATGAAATATTATAAATGAAGAT
>JBAMCD010000318.1:0-19805 GCA_037075365.1 Drosophila emarginata
ATTAAAAAGAAATGAAGCAAGCAAGTCGTCCCTGCCGACATTGAGTATACCCTGTACCAAGTAAAATTACTCCATAAAGTCAAATACGATCAAAATCGCCATCAATTTACAAAAAAAATTCTCTTAGCTTGCACTGCTTGCCATGCAGCAACAGCGAACGCATGCTATCTCGCTCACACTTAACAGGTCATTTTGCATGGGGCGTTTCAGTACAAAACGGAACTACGTATATCTCCGATAATTATTGTCCGATTTCGACAAAATTTGGTCAGCTGGTGCATATTGGGTATATTATTAAGTGTGCCAAATAATTCGATATCTTCACTATAGCTCCAGTTATAGTTTTTTCTAAATTACGGGGGCGGAAGTGGGCGTGGCAAAAATTTAAAATAAACTTAATCTGCTTATACAATAGACGGATGTTGACACCAAATTTGGTTGCTCTAGCTCTTATAGTCTCTGAGATCTCGGTGTTCATACGGACGGACGGACGGACGGACGGACAGACGGACGGACAGACGGACATGTCTCAATCGACTTCGCTATTGATACTGATTAAGAATATATATACTTTATGGGGTCGGAAAATTCTCCTTCTGCCTGTTACATACATTTTAGCGACTTTAATATACCCTTTTACCCTTTGGGTCCAGGGTATAAAAACTAATCTAGAGCTGTAATAAAGATATCGCATTCTTATTCGGCACACTTAATAATATAGCCAATATGCACCAGCTGAAAAAATTTTTGAGTTTATTAAGTACTTTTACTTGGTAGAGGGTATACTCAATGTCGGCAGGGACGACTTGCTTGCTTCATTATACTTATTCTTATATACGATTTTTGTTTTGTTTTTAGTATGTGATTGCTGAGGACGTCGGCCTTTGGGTGCGAGAGTTTGTGGTTGTTGTTTCATCTTACAATTCTAATGGAGTCTGGCACAGTGTGTGCGAAGGTGATTGTTGGATGACGGCTGCGCCCGTTGCAGAGCCCCAAACTGCTCGAATAAAAATGATGCGGACTTCGGTGTATCCAACCGAGTCGGCTTGAGGTGCCTGGCCAAACGGGAGAATCTCCTTGCCTTCCAAAAGGGGTGTCCAAAAATAAAATAAAACAATTCATAAGTCGAAAAACACAGAAGGTGCTTCTGACTCAAATGGCTAACTCTAACAGACTTAAAAGAATATCAATAGCGTTGTTACTAAGTTACAATTTTCAAAGTTCAAAATTGTCCATGGAAAGACATAAAGTTTTAATAATAACAGGACTTAAAGCTACATTTCAAATTCGCTTCATATGCTTAGTTCTCTCTTCGTCTTCTCTTCTCTTTCGCCATAACTGCGCTCTTAACAGCTGTAGCTCGAACAGTGATTGTAATAAGTCTGGTTTTTGTCACGGTTTTTCCTAGTTCTTTTAGTATTTTACGGACTTCGGTTATGTTTTAATTCGTTTAATATTTCTGTTTTCGATGTATCCCAACTCGTTGCTGTATATTACTCCTTTAGAGTGGTTAAGGGACTTCTGTTCAGAATCTCTCAATTCCATATCTGCGATATTTTTAAGCTTGGGTAATTTTATTGCCTGAGAGTTCTTTTTTGTGTTTACTAGTAAGAAGACAGCGCGAGTTTCTTTTTTCAAACGGATGTTAACATTAAATTTGATTGCTCTAGCTCTTATAGTCTCTGAGATCTAGGTGTTCACCGGACGGACCGACAGACGGACATGTATCAAGCGATTTCGCTATTGATACTGATCAAAAATATATAACTTTATGGCTTTAATATACCTTTTGACCCTATGGGTAAAGGGTGTAAAAACCTGCGTGGTCAAGAACCAGTTGGAGAGTTCGAAAACCATGTTTCGAAGGTTTCTCAAGAGAAATGGCATCAATTATTCGAACGAATGCAAAAGTAATCATCAGGGGGGGAAATTTTGAGCAATAAATCCATTTCAATTGTTCCTCTTTATTACTCCCGAAATATATGTCTATAGCAGTCCTCGTATTATTATTCACAGAGAAGTTTATTGAATTACGATCTTAAGATATGTAATTATTTCCAATTGTCCATTTAAATTCCTGCAAATGAAAACGTATTTTCTTCGTTAAATCAATAACAAACTGATTCTAGTCCCATGCCCAATTTCTAACCATAAAATTCCCATTTATAATAAACTTTTACAATAAATATGAAATATTTTTAGAGCAATTTAGTTTTATTTTAATATTTCTGCTTTTTAAAAGTCAATGATTACATTATTTGGTAATTAACATTTATATAGATCAAATTATTTGATTTTATTGATTGTATAATAAATCTTATTGTTGTTAAGAGAATGTTGGAAGAAATTAATTAATAAGAGTTGTTGGCCGTACCATCATCTGGGTGAATGTTAATGAAGTGTCATATTTATCATCGTTAAAATTCCACCAAGTAATGCCGTTAAAATTATCTGGATGGTACTTACTATTTAATGTACTGAAAATAAGATAATTAAATTAATTACGAATTAAACTATTATTTATATATTTATGTTACCTCAATGAACACTCATTGTACCACCATCCTCCCCACGCGTCTTCGGCGCAATTAACCCACGATTTATCATTATCCCGATCTCGAGTTGAAAACATAGAACCAACACTATAGCTCAATGAGTCGCCTGCACTTCCATTGTATTCACCAATTGATAAAAGTTTGAAGTTTTCCGTCTCATTTCCAACTTTGAAATTATTATAGTGGGCATATTTAGTTGTTCCTTTTACATCTCTTAATTCAATATATAACTCATGGGGTTGAGATTTGGTTATTAAATGTATTCGTTCGAGCCCAAGGAAGAACTCTCCTTGAATGTCTCCAAATCCATTCTTGTAGTCCTCCCAGCCTCTATGAAAGTCCTCAGTTCCATCCTTTCGTCTTTGGATTACAGTCCATCCAGATAATGGCTGTCCAGGAATATTCTCTTCCTGCTGATAGTTTTTCATCATCAGTTGATTTTTCTCTTCTACCATTTTCGAATCCATATTAATTTTGGTCTTTAAATCATCAATTTGTTTATTCTTCTCATTTAGTGCATTCTTTAAGTCACTGATTTGTTCATCTTTTGATTCAATTTTCTCATTTAATTGTTCGTCGCATGGTTTATCCTTCAAATTAATCAAATATTTAAAATCCTTAATTTGTTTACTGTTTTCAATTAGTATAGCATTTTGTGCCTTAAGTTGTTCCTGTATTTGTTCATCTTTTGATTTCAGTAAATCATTTTCCGTCTTTACCAAGTCCATAAAATCCTTGTTTTGATCATTTGTTTTAGTAAATGTATCAACTTGTGCCTTTAATTGTTCATCCTTTACATTTATCAAATCCTTCAAGTCTTTGATTTGTTCATCCTTTCCTTTAAGAAGGTGTTCCTTTTCCTTGAGTTCTAATTTTACACGTTCCAATTCTTTTTCTAATTTTTCAATTTTATCCTTCATTTCATCATTGGCATCAATTTGTTTGTTCACACGATTTCAATGATTTATCAAGGGTCGAACAACACTAAAGGAATAATCATCGCCATATTGAGCATCAAAAATGACATCATCCTGAAAGAGATTATAGAATTGGCATCTGTCTATATAATCTTATCACTGATTGAATTAAAGTCACTGGCACTTACACAATTTTTTTGTTCCTTATTAGTAGGTTTTGCATTTATTGTTTGTTTGTATTTAAAATATACAGCCTGAAGTCCTTTGTCGCTCTGGCTTTTCTACTCATTGTAATTTAGAATTAATTCTCTTCTACAATTAAATAAATAAATAATTAATTTAAAATATACAAATCTTAAAATAAAATTGAAAAACATTGAAACAATAATCAGTACATTTATTTCTTTTGGCTTATCAACTATTATGAAAATGTTCTTTAGAAACAAGCAACGGCGAGTTTCTTTCTCATATATTCATAAATTTCAGAGTTTTGACCCTGATAAGTTCCCAATTGGCTGATAAGCAAAAAATGAATGCTCTCATATAAACATGGGAATGGCCACAAAAGCTTTTGTCACGAAAACAATATATTTGAACTGATTTTGAAATATTTTACATTAGTAATTTAAAGTTAATTAATACTTATTATTCTTAAAATTATTATAAATAAATCTAATATATAGATTAAGCATTTTGAAATATACTCCATTGCCATTCAATTCCATGTAGATCGGACTACTGTAAAGACACTTCACAATTTAATACATATGTAAATGAGTCCAAAGTTCCACTAGGAATACCCTTATGGATCCAATCCCTTTTGGATCTTAGAATTAAAAAGACTTACGATTTTTTTTTCCAACAGTCTTACTAAAACATTGCCTTTTTTATACTTTTCATTTAGCTCATTGGGAGAACTTCTATAAGATAGTATGTCAGATATTTATATTTATTTCTTCTTTCTATTTAGTCGCATAAATAATATAAAAATAATCAAATTATTATTTCATTTGGTTAAGTTCGTCCCCTGAATAAAAATCAAAGTAATTATTTTTTGTACATCGCATTTATTTTGGAATTTTTCACAAATACTCTTGCAAATAAATTTCATATATCAGTTATATAAGTTATCACCAGCCAAGCAATCAGAGTAGCGGAAGCGAGTGCGACATAGTCGCAAGTGCTGAGTAGGCAGTTCAGTTGGTCGTGCGACTGAGTCAACTATTCTTGGTTGTTGGTAGGGTTTTTCTGGGTCGTCTTAAGATATGTTAAGTTCAGTTTCTATTAATGATTTGAGTCGGCTAGTAGGTCGCAAATAAATATTGAACATTACAAACGGTTTTTAATTAATTTATATTTGTATATGTATGTATGTACATAGATTTTTATGTTGAATTTATTTAATTTGTTGTTGTAATGTTGCTGTTGTCTGTCATATATATGTATATATATATATGTATATAACCATAATCATAAAGAAATAAATCGACAAATATAAATATTTCATTATATAATCAATTCTTCATCTCAACTTTCGTTTCATCTTTAGCTTTCTAAATTCTTTTTCTACTCTGTTCTCTTATCATCTGTCCGTTTTTTATATAATTATTAAGTTTTTCTCTCCATTTTTTTCTTAATTTATTTATGTGAAAAACAAAATAATGTATGTACATATATAGATTCACATACATACACATATAGATTCATATATATTTATATGCATATATGAATATACACATATATATTGTATTCATTTATGCATTTGTTGTTTTTAATTCTTTCTTCTCTTTTTGTTATTTTAATTTGCCCAAAAGCTGAAATTTTCGAAATACTTAATTTTTTTTTAAAGCGCTAATTGGGCGCGAATAATAAAAATTCCGCATGCGATTTAAGTGGATGTAATTTTTGTCATAGAAGGCGTTACATCGATTACAATAGATTATTTTGGCAGTGATCGCAGCTCACTTCAGGAGTTAAAAGAGAGAGCTTTGATTTGGCAATGGTTATAAAAGACTATGTACTAACTGTAGACGGCCTTTTAAAATATCAAAAATCACTCTAAGAAGTTACCAACGGCTAACAAGAAATAAAACCACTTGGCCAAATTTTCCTCATTGGAAAAATTCCGCTTTTCCAATATTCATAAAGCGCAAATAAACAGGCAAAACTTAACAAAAGTGATTTACTAGGAAGTAAATTTAAAACTCCTCCCCAAGAAGATTTTTATTGGTTTTTCTTTGATTGTCTGGCCCCACAAAAGAGGTGTTGAGTACATATCGAGATTTGCAAGTCGGATAAAAGTAAAACTGCTTCCACAGGTATGTCGCATATATGTATCTATGCATATATACATACATACATATGTAAACCTTTGGAATTCTTCTAAATTTCTTTTCTTGTCAGTAGAAATCGCAATAATTGCGATTGGATTTTCGAGTTTGTGTCTGAATAGGGCTTCATTTGTTGAATTCAAAATGGGAACTAATTTTATTTAAATAATATATGGTTGGAGGAAGTCTTAAAGTCTATGGGGCACATATTTGGTGGTGGGATCTTATGTCTAGTTCTATCAGCATACATGCACCGTACTGATAGCTTGGGGTTAAATCTATTTAATGTTATGTTCTGTGCTTGATCATTACAATAAATTTAATGAAGCAAGCAAGTCGTCCCTGCCGACATTGAGTATACCCTGTACCAAGTAAAAGTACTCCATGAAGTCAAAAACGATCAAAATCGCCATCAATTTACAAAAAAAAATTCTCTTAGCTTGCACTACTTGCCATGCAGCAACAGCGAACGCATGCTATCTCGCTCACACTTAACAGCCCATTTTGCATGGGGCGTTTCAGAACAAAACGGAAATACGTATATCTCCAATAATAATTGTCCGATTTCGATTTGGTCAGCTGGTGCATATTGGCTATATTATTAAGTGTGCCAAATAAGAATACGATATCTTTATCACAGCTCTAGTTATAGTTTTTTCTAAATTACGGGGGCGGAAGTGGGCGTGGCAAAAATCTAAAATAAACTTGAGCTGCTTATACAATAGACGGATGTTGACACCAAATTTGGTTGCTCTAGCTCTTATAGTCTCTGAGATCTCGGTGTTCATACGGACGGACGGACGGACAGACGGACGGACGGACGGACGGACAGACGGACATGTCTCAATCGACTTCGCTATTGATACTGATCAAGAATATATATACTTTATGGGGTCGGAAAATTCTCCTTCTGCCTGTTACATACATTTTAGCGACTTTAATATACCCCTTTTAAGTAGCACTTACAGCCATCGATGAAGTCCTTCAACAGCTGGATCTGGTGCTTTGGTTATTGTTATTTGACACTTTTTTTTATTCTTTTTTTCGTTTTACCCTGAAAGTCTTATAAAGCGCAATTATGACTATGTCCTCTTACTGCTCTTCCTCTTAATCTGTCCTCTTAAAACCGCGACAAACAAATTAAAAGATTGACCGAGAAGAGTACAGAAATCTTTTACTCTTATGACTGCTATTCTTCTTTTGAGATGCTTATGAACCTTCGCGATTTCAAAAATTACGCGAACTCACTTGGATTTGTTTTGCTTACCCTACGGATAGAAATTTACTTAAATTTTTCTCAAATAGATTAGAAAAAGAAGTTTATAAACTAATAATTTTTCCCGTTTTACAAAAAAAATTAAATGCAATTTACGCTCTCCCGAAAATTTTAGACTTTAACCCTTTTCGGTATTTTCTTGGGTCTTGATTCCTTTGATTTTAATTATATTCCCTAGTATACATGTGTCCATTTTTTGCTAACCATATTTCCATTGTCACATGGTATCTTTTGCCTGTTCCACATCTGATGCAAATCTGCGGCTGTTGTACTGCCTCCACATGCTTGGGGTCAAAGGTTTTTTCTCTTAGCTATACAAATATTTCTTTTTAGCCAAAAATTTTCCTCGAATATTGCTCACATACCTTTTCATTTAAATCAAAGCGAATTTAATCGCAAAAGACCTGTTCCTGAGGCTGGATGCTTTTAGAGTCGAATTTAACCTCGCTGTCTCCTTTAGGTTATATAACATTTCTTTCTCTCAATTTTTCCGGCTTCCTCTGCCCTTCTTTATATTTCCAACACGTGATTCACTCTCTTTAATTTTCCTTTCTTCCTTCCTTTTTTTCTTTTTGACTTTTTATTTAAAAAAAATTAATATAAAATTATATATTAATAATATATTTGTATATATATATATATATATATATATACATATATGTATATATTTATGGGAATTTGTTAAATACTCCACAATTGTTGTTTTTATTTATATTAGTTTATTAAGATATTTGTTAATATGTAAATGTGTTTGGTTATTAATATTGGGTTTACACGATTTGCTTAATTGAACTTAGCCCGTCTTCTATAGTCGTTCGTCGTTATTTTCGTTGTTACCTCCGTCGTTGTTCAAGCTCGCACAAAACTCTCTTATCTTCTTTCGTCGTTGTCTCTCCGTCGTCGTCGTCGTTGCCAATCTTCTCGTCATATTCATCGTTACGGTCTTGGTTGCCATCCCCATCCCACAACTCGTCCATTGTTGTCCTAGAGTGGACGACAGGGCTTCATATACTCTGCGCAAGTAGTTGTGTGTTTTGGACCATCCATAAAGTTTGCATCTTTAGTAACATCATATGTGTCTTTCATCTTGATTTTGGTGACACGATAAGGGCCTAAATACTTTGCCTTCAGCTTCAGACCACCTCCGAACTGCGTCCCCTTGATTGCGACAAGATCACCTACTTTGTAGATTGTAGCCTGTTTACGACGTAAATTGTAACATTTTTTATTCTCCTTCAAAAATTCAAAATCTGTTGTTTGGCCAACTTCCTTAAATCGTCTCGCTTTTTACTGAATAGTTGGGTCATATCGTTTTCAATCATCTCTTCAGTTGGATATCCGATTTTGTTCGCATCATCACACCAACCAGTAACTCGAATGGTGTCATCTGAGTGATCCTGCAGTGGGTCGAATTAATTGCTTGCTGAACCCTTCTAACGAACTTGTACCATTTGCTCGGATCATCAACAGAAAGCCTGGATAAGCCTTGTTAAAACTGTCTATCACATCAAGAATATGTTTATTTCTCTTATGTGTGGATTCCAGAGGACCTAAAAAATCGATGTGAAATGTTTGCAGTGGCTCCTCTTCCTTAGACAATGGATGCAGAAACCCTTCTTTTTTCCCAAGCTTGCGATTGGACACTATGCATGGAATGCAGCATCTGATGTGCCTTTCAATCTTGGCGTCCAGTTTGGGGATGTAATATTCTTTCGCAATGATCTCTTTTGTTTTTTTGACTGAGAAATGTCTTCTTTCGTGCGTCTCTTTGATAATTTCGCGTTGGAAAGATAAGGGTACAAGTATAAGTTCGATATCGTCCACTAGCTTATATACAACACTCCAGCTTTCATGAAATAATCATTGTGCGATGCTTTTTCGGAAAGGATATCATTAATTGCCTTGATCTCGTCGTCTTTTGTCTGTAGATATTTCAGTTTGGTATACATATTTCCATCGGTGATCATCATTACAGGTTTTCGACTCAGTGCATCAGCATGTCGTATGCGAGTACCTGACCTATGTTCCACCTCGTAGTCAAATTCCTGCAGCATAATTAAAGTTTTGATTAAAGCGTTGCAGTCACTTACTAGTTTGAAGTGCATGCCCAAAAGATAAACTCGAAATTTCTGCGAGCCTCCACAGCGGCCAGAATTTCCTACTCGTAACTGGTGAATTTTTTCTGCGCCTCTGTTGTCTTTCTGCTCATATAATACACAGGGTGTAGTGGACCGTCGTCAGGTGAAATTTGTAGTAGTACTGCCCCAAAGCCGTCGATTGAAGCATCAGTGTGGAGCTCGGTATAGTGTTGGGCAGTTGAACATTTTCAGAACGGGACTTTCCGTGATTAGTGACTTCAGCATGTTGAATGAAGTGATCTCCCTCTCGTTAAAACAGAACTTTGCATCTCGTTTCAGTAGATCTGTAAGAGGCTTGGCAATTAATCCGAAATTTAAAATGAATTTTCGAAAATATCCAACCAATCCTAGAAAGCTCTGAAGTTGTTTCTGGTTTGTGGGCAAAGGAAATTTCGTAACAGCTTTGATCTTTCCGTCCAAAATAGTTTTTGCTTTTCGAATTCATGCCCCAAAAACTCTATATTTCTTTTTAAGAAAAAACATTTTCTTAAATTTATCACTAACCCATAATCTTCACACTGCTTTAAGACTTCTTTAAGGTTAGATAATGCTTCGTCTTCGTTTTTGGCTGGAATTATAATGTCATCAACGTAAGGAATAGCGATGTTTCTGCGGGTCAATTCTCTAAATATTGCCTTTATATGCCTTTGAAAAACGCTAGGAGAGTTCGTCAATCCAAATGGTACTTTGCAAAACTGATATTGACCATTGTGTGTAACAAATGACGTGTATTTTCGGCTATCATTCTCCACTTCGACGTAGAAAAATCCATTTTTTAAATCAAGTGTGCTATATATCTGCGTGTTCACTAATTTGTCTAGCTGATCCTCGATTAGGGGAAGTGGAAAATGATCTCGTACTATTACCTTGTTAATCCGTCTGTAGTCGATACATAGTCGTTTTCTTACCAAGACTACTGGGCTGCTATATTCTGACTCTGAGTGCTCGACGGTACCATCTTTTAACCATTGCTCGACTTGTTCGTCAATCATGCGTCGTTCACTGTGTGCAATTCTACGAGGGTTTGAGTAGATTGGGATGTCATTTGTAACTACGATCCGCATCTTCACGTTTGTTGACTTTGTGTTTGATGGCTTATACTTCTCAATGGCTTCGTACAATTCACTTTTTGCATTCTTGCTTGCATTAGCATCTATATTTAGTTCATTGTCATTACCGTTTTCAACAATAATTTTCATTAAAGAGGTTATTTCGGATTTAATATTGTTATCGTCGTATTTTTCAATGATTATGCCATGAGAGTTAATATTTATTTGGGCTAATTTGCAAAATTCTTCACCCAGCACCATTTCAACGTCCAGGAAGTTTGGTGACACCACTAAGAAATTGGTAACAAACTGTATGCCGTCGATAATTATTGTTTCTTCTACAGAGCCCAAGGGTTTGACTTTATTTTTGCTTCCAAATCCGACTAGATAAACATTCACATGATTTAGTTGTTTCCTGTTTAATTTTATTCACTCACTCAGTATGTTGTACTTGCAGCCTGTGTCAATCAGAGATACAACTTGTTGATTGTTAATAAGCACTTCTTTACTCATAGACATGTTATGAGCACTATTTACTTTTGTCTCAAATTCCTCGAGTAGCGATTTTTTTAACATCTTCCAGTTTTTAATTCCGCGTTCACTCATAACGTATGTACATCTTCGCTAATCCTTTAAGCAATCTTTTGGCATATATAAACTTTTGTAAATCTTCCCAAAACATTATATTTGCCATTTCTTCGAAGTCATTTAGCCAAACTTTGATAGCCAATGAATCGTCTCCATTAAATGGTTGCAAAGAGTCCTCAATGTCACGGAAATTAAGAGCAAACTTAGATGACGTCATATTTGAATTGCACACCGTTGATAACATTCGAGCGGCGACTGTGGGATTCACAGACATTTCATTCTCATTTTCTTCATTTCTATCACACCCCTCTTCATCTTCACTTTCGTCATCGGATTCGCTGTGCACGTCTACCAACAAATTTGACTTCATTAGATTGTAAAATATATATCCCATTAAATCATCGTTATTATGTTCCAATCCAAGTATGTTGCATATTACAACCAAATCATTTTTTAATAAATTTTCGGCCACAAAAGAAATTTTATCTTTGTATTCTGAGTCACAAATCAACTCTCATTGAGACTAGACGTGCCTTAAAATTAACTTGCCAATAACTCCAAACTCCACAACAAAAAAAAATAAAAAACGCACTAGAAACGGTAATCGTTTCTCCTCTTCCTTTTCCTCCGGTGGCGTAGCCCTGCTAATTCACAATTCAATTGAACATACGATTCTATCTCCAATCCGACACTTCGACACCGTAGGCGTAAAAATTAAATCCAAAATAACATTCAATATATTCAGTTGATACTTATATCGCTCTTTACAAAAATTTCTCTATCCGCAATCTCAGAGATACATTCGACTCACTTAATACCCCCACTATCATCACTGGCGACTTTAATAGTTGGCATGCCCTTTGGGGCTCCCCTGTTAAGAATCGTCGAGGTAATACTATTTGTAAATTCGTATCTTGCCATGGGATTCCATCAAATTCAAATGGACCCTAAATCAATTGAGAAAACCGCATTCTCAACAAAATATGGGCATTACGAATTTACCCGAATGCCATTTGGCCTAAAAAACGCACCAGCCACATTCCAAAGATGCATGAACAATTTATTAGAAGATCTAATCTACAAAGATTGTTTAGTTTACTTGGACGACATAATCATTTATTCAACCTCATTGGAGGAAAACTTAGCCTCAATCCGAAAGGTTTTTAATAAATTGGAAATCTAATCTGAAATTACAATTATACAAATGCGAATTCTTGATGAAGGAAACGAAATTCCTAGGTCACGTTATAACCACAGACGACATTAAACCAAACACAGACAAAGTCAAAGCAATTCTAAAGTTTCCTATTCCCAAAACACCAAAAGAAATAAAATCTTTTTAAGGTTTATTCCTAACTTTGCAAAGATTGCAAAACCTCTACCTCTTGGATTAAAGAAAGGTTCTAAAATCAACATAAAAAATCCAGATTACATTTCAGCCTTCGAGAAACTAAAACTTCTCATTATCAATGATCCTGTACTTGCATATCCTGATTTCAAAAAAACTTTTTCCCTAACTACTGATGCCAGTAATGTAGCTATAGGCGCGGTCCTCTCACAGGACCATAAACCCATCTGTTTTACAAGCCGAACCCTTAATGAGCACGAACTTAATTATTCAGCTATAGAAAAGGATCTATTAGCTATCGTATGGGCAACTAAGTACTTTAGACCATACCTCTTCGGTAGACACTTCGAGATCTTAAGTGATCACAAGCCCCTTGTTTGGTTATCCAATATGAAAGAACCCAACATGAAATTACAGCGATGGAAAATAAAACTAAACGAATATGATTACAAAATAAAATATCTACCAGGAAAAGAAAATTATGTGGCCGATGCCCTTTCCAGAGTCAAACTGGATGAAAACTATTCACATTTTTTTCACAAAACAAAAATAGAAATATCCTATAAGGAAATAACTAATCTTTCCGCAAAGAAACTTATCAAAGAATACTTATATTCAAAAAATAATGAAATCTATTTCCATAACGACGCAGATTTCTTAATATTTTAACAAGCTTATGTTGAAATAATAAGTCGAGATAGTCAAATCAAAACTTTAAAAACTACTTTCAAATTAAAAGATATACCCACTTATGCAGAATTCAAAGAAATCATTTTAAAAAATCATAAAACGTTTCTTCTCCCAGGTATCACCAAAACTATAAATTGGAAAACAGAAATAGTAAACTATCTTTTAAAATCACCACAGAAATATTTAATCTCAGAGAAAAATATGCTATGGACTTTTATTTAGTTGACAATCAACAATTTTTATCTTGCATAGACATATATTCAAAATTTGCCTCTCTAGTTGAAGTCCAAAGTCGTGATTGGCTGGAAGCAAAAGAGCAATCACAAAAATCTTTAATGATATAGGAAAACCCTTAAAAATTAAGGCAGATAAAGATTCAGCGTTCTTATGTGTAGCACTCCAGAATTGGTTAAATTCCGAAAACGTCAAAATAAGTATAACAACAAGAACTGTGAATGAAAAACTGAGAATTATCAATACAGAATCCAGCATAGAGGATAAACAAACAAAGTTCGAAACCGTTCTTTATATTTATAATCACAAAACTAAACATTTAACAACAAATAGAACAGCAGCCGATATTTTGAGAATTTAAATAAAAACAGAATCGACTTCGAAATGAGAACGAAATATAAACATGCCCCATTCAGTACCACTTCAACCTCCGCGGAGACAAGACGTGCTATTACCCGATCATCAAAACCCAGTTTACACAAACAAAACAATAAGCTCACCAGCAAATCTAAAGAAACGAATTTCAACCGCAAAACCAAGTAGCAAAAAACCAAAAACAAACACACGCTACAAACAGCAAAGCCGGGCTCAAGCCCACAACAACAACCATGCACGAACCACCTGATATAAGCAGACCAAGTGGCAATTACAACAACAGCAAACTAGGCGAACCCAAGTACATTGTTTTGAAACGAAAAGACAACGGTTCTCTCAAAGAGATTTCACAGTTTGCTATTAAAAAAAAAACAATAGATTACACTTGCGGAGGAGAAGTTAACTCATGTAAAATTACAAGAGACGGCTCCCTTCTCATCAAAACGACGAACAAACTGCAAGCATTGAAACTACTCAAGCTTACCAAAATCTTGAATACGGAAGTTATGGCAACAGAACACAAAACACTCAACTCAATCAAAGAAGTGATATACTGTAATGAATTACGTAACATACCTGAAACTGAAATTCTACAGGAATTGAAGTCACAAAATGTAACCGAAGTAAGGAAAATATTGAAAAGACAACAAAATACTACTTACCAAGGAGGCAACGCCACCAATACATTAATGGAAACCGGGCTCATCACATTAACTTTCGAAACACACAAACTATCTGAAACGATCAAAATTGGCTATGAAACAGTCCGCATCCGACCCTATATACCACTTCCACTCCACTGCAAAAATTGCCTACGTTTTGGACACCCCACTTCTATCTGCAAAAACTGCTCACAAGAAAAACACACAAACGATCAGGAACTATGCAATAACCAAAAAAAATAGCCAGCATACCCCCCTCGACCGCAAATGTCCCACCTTCTGCAAACAACAAGAACTTGCCGCCATAAAAACCATAGAAAAAGTCGATCACAAAACTGCACTCAGCATATACTACAACCGACAAGGTCAACAATTGAGAAACACCTACGCTCGTACACTCGCTCAACCAACCCCACTCACACAAATTCAACGCCCACACTCACAAACCACTGCACCACAACAACAAGAAACCCTCTCTACGCCCAGCTCCTCAAGAAAGAATTCACCAAGCGCAGCACAACCAAACGAATTACCTCCACACCAACATCAAGATCACACATTAATAGCATCGGCAAACATGGATATCGACGGTAACCCAAACACAGAAAACAACACTTATACAACAAATCATACTGGCGATCTAAAAATTAGAATCTTTACTAAAGACAAAGGTAATCAACTTTCTACTAACTTTAAACCTACGAAAACAAAAATAAAAACCAAGCTACCCAACCAAGCAAACAAAAACCAAACCACAAACAACAGCGACAACGATTCCATCTAAAACAAAATAGAACCAAACTTAACTTAACTACTTAACCTTAACTCAAAGCCTAAACAAATTAAATAAAAAATGCTAAATATTATACAATGGAACATAAAAGGATACACAAACAACTACAATGAACTTCCAATTATAATCAACAAACACTCACCACAAGTTATTTGCATCCAAGAAACTCACATTTACAATATACCATTTCCCATATCTGTCCCAATAAATTACCAAATTTATACCAACAAAGCCAACAACCGATTTGTCGGAGTGGCAATATTAGTCCATAAATCTATACAACACAGTCTAACAAACCTAACTAATATCTTCGAAACCATCGCAGTAGAAATTAAATCACAAAAAAATTAACATTCTGTCAACATATGTACATACCTCCAAATAAAGCCTTTTCACTGAACTCCCTAAACAATAACTTTGGAACCATCAGCAACAATCCACTTGTCGTAGGCGATTTCAACAGCTGGCACCACAGCTGGGGATCACCAAAAGACAACAAAAAAGGAAGAATTCTAGCCAAATTTATCCAGAACTCAAATCTCACAATACTCAACAACGGATCCCCAACCCACCTCTCTACCCACAACACATTTACCCACATTGACCTAACTCTATGCTCCCCCCAACTTACCCCTTACACCACCTGGAAAACCATCGAAGATCTCCACGGAAGTGACCACTTCCCAATCTTAATATCCATGTATCCTCAACAACCAACAACCAAAAATACTGAAGAGACAAACGATCATACACCTACCAGCACAAATATCAATAAAGAAGCCGCAGCGATAAATAAAATTATACTGCAAGCCGCCCACAACAGTATCCCACTAACATCCCCCCCACCAGCGCAGGAAAAACACTCCTTGGTGAAACAAAGTCCTGACTGAACTAAGAGCAAACAAATTCAAAACCTTGACTAATTTCAAACAAAATAATAACACAGACAATCTACTCAAATACAAAAGAGCTAATGCACTTTTCAGGAGAGAATTAAAAATGTCAAAAATCAAAGCCATGGCAGACTTTACCACTACAATTAACCCTAACACTCCCCCCGACAAAATTTACACTGCATCACAGACACATCTAACAACTCTTTTACAACTGATACAATGGCTATATCACAACTATTTGCACAATACTGGTCCGATCAACCTAATGATAAAAACTTTAGTCAAGAATTCATTGCTAACAAGTATGCAAACAAACAAACCAACTACATAACCCACCCATTAGCGCAGACAATAGAATCAGAAATCACTCAGATAGAACTACTCTCAGCATTACACTCCCTCAAAGGAACGACCCCTGGCCTTAATAGAATAGCTTACCCTATGATTAAAAACACCTCAATCCCAGTGAAACTACGAATTGTTAAACTCTTCAACAACATCTTTAATAACAACATCATTCCACAAATATACAAAACAAGTCTTGTTATTCCCATATTAAAGCCAAAATCTGACAAAACACTAATATCCAGCTACCGGCCAATCTCACTTAACTGTTGCCTAGCCAAAACACTTGGAAAAATAATAGCCAAACGTCTATGGTGGTTTGTCACCAAACACAACCTAATACATCGTAACCAATCAGGCTTCAAATACGGCAAATCAGTTTCGGACGGTCTGCTCCTAGCAGACCACCTGATAACCAAGTCGTTAAGAAGCAAAAAGCACGCCTCTATCATTGCCCTTGATTTCTCAAAGGCCTTCGACAAAGTTGGCGTGCACACTATAGTAGACCAACTAATCAGCTGGAAAGTAGGCCCAAAGCAGAAAAATCAAAATTAAAATCAGAAATACAATAAGCTCCCCATATCCTCTATGCAACGGCATACCCCAGGGATCCCCAATATCGGTAATTCTCTTCCTCATTGCCTATAACAAAATTTCAAATATCATCCACCTACAGAAAGATATTCAATTTAGCGCATTCGCCGATGACTTCTTCCTGATAATCTCCCACAATAAAAAAAACAAATCCTAACCACAACCTTGACACACTCTTCTCGAACATCCACGAGTGGTGCCTATACTCAGGAGCCCTACTATCCCCACAAAAGTGCCAACACCTCCACATATGTAGAAAGCAAAACTGTTCTTGCACCATATCATGCAACAACACCCAAATTCCCACATTTTCAAGCCTAAAACTCTTAGGACTAACAATAAACAACAAATACAGATGGGACTCACATATCAAAAATATCCAACCAGCACTAAACAACAAACTGAACGTCATCAAATGCCTAGCAAGCACGAAATTTAACTGCAACACAAACACACTAATAAATATCACCAAATCAACCCTAATAGAAAAGGTAGACTATGCCCTTTTTATCTACGGGCACTGCCCCAAATCAACACTCAACAAAGTGAAAATAATATTTAATGCTGGCATACGCATATCATTAGGTGCTCTATGCTCCACACCCATTCACAATTTGCTGTTCGAAACAAACATACCCACAATAGAACAAAAAAGAGACTTTCTCACAGTCAAAACCTACAAAACCTTACTACACAGCTCAAACACATCACTACACAAATACTTAAAAAATATAAAACATAGCAACCAAAAAAGAAACAAACTAAAAACTACCTTAGACAAAATCGCAAAGTAACACAGCTTGCTTTGCAATCACCACTGAAAATGAAATTCTAAAAAGAGGCATTTTGCCTCCATTCTCATCAATCCTTTCAGCCGAAAACATAGCCATTTTAGAAGCAATTAACTTAATCGCAAAAAAAAGGAAACTTTTGTTAAATCCATTTGCAACATCAACAACAACAATATATACCCCACAACCATCCGAACCATACTTAGCAAAACTGCCCCCAGAATTAAAGCGGCATTAAAGGGAACGAATTAGCCGACACTGCAGCCAAATCCACAATTAATATACCCCTACACTATACCCGCAACATAAACACCACAGATATAAACAAGTTCCTAAAAGACAAATTAAACCAACAACTCAAACGCAACATAGAGCACTGCAATAGATGGTATCAACAATTAAACAATAACCTATTACACGCAGCCGACTACCTAAAAAATATTAAACAAAATAGCATCACACGCATCGACCAAACCAAAATTTTAAGGCTGAGACTAGGACACACAAGGCTTACACTACAACAGTACATCAACCCCGACAACGTCCCACCATGTCCAAACTGCCAAACAACAGCTGATCATAACATAAAACACATATTAATAAACTGCCCCGCAACATTACACCTAAGAACACAAATCTTTCCAAATACTTGCCCCCTACTCATGATCTCAAATCCAACCCCAGAAAACATTCCTAAAATTATAAAATACCTCAAACTCTCCAAAAACTATCACCTCATATAATTATAAACTAAACACCTATTCTATATGTGAACTATAAACTAATACTAAATTAAGCAAAGTGTAAATAGATGTATATACATATGTAATATATTACTAGCAAAGTGTACATAAAATCAAGCCGAAGGCCCTCGATGCCAGCGCTTTAATCTTAAGTTAGACTTAATTTCAATTATATCTAACTTCTAATAAATAAATAAATAAATAAATAAATAAATAAATATATATATATATATAATCATAATCATAAACAAATACATCATAAATAAATTTTGCTAATATAAATGTTTCTTTATTTAATCAATTGTTCTTCATCTCAACTTTTGTTTCATCTTCAGCTTTTCAAATTCTTCTACTTTGTTTTCTTATCATCTTCGTCTGTTTGTATATAATTATAAAGATTTTTTTCGCACAATTTCTTTCCCAGTTTATTTATGTAAAACACCAAATAATGTATGTATATAGACTTACATATAATGTATTTGTTGTTAATCCTTTCTACTTTTGTTGTTATTTTATTTTGCCATTGAAACAAATGTTTATGCATTTTTTGTTTTAGACGATCAATCATTTGATTTTCATTTACGTTTTTTATACACTTGCAAAAAGGGTATATTAATTTTGGTCAGAAGTTTGCAAAGCATAGAAGGAAGCATCTCCGACTATATAAAGTATATATATTCTTGATCAGCATGATGAGCTGAGTTGATATAGCCTTGTCCGACTGTCCGTCTGTCCTTCTGTCTGGATCAACGCAATCTCCTCCGAGACCCTTGGAGCTACAGAGCTGAAATTTTGCACCTAGGCTTTTTTTTGCTGCAGGCATTGTATATCTCGGAATCATCCCGATCGGATGACTATATCATATAGCTCCCATAGGAACGATCAGTCAAAAATATAGTTTTTTTGACAATTTGATATAAAAAGAAATATATCTTTCAAAGTTCATCAGAATCAGTCGACTATATGCTATAGCTGTCATAGGAACAATCGGGGAAAAAAAATTTGTTTTAATTTTTTTTCTTTATGCCACGGACATCAAATTTATATTTGATGGGTTTTATATACTTCCTTATGATTCTGGCAAATTATATATAAATCAAAAAGACAGTTTGCAAGGGTATACGAACTTCGGCACGGCCGAAGTTAGCCCATCCTTCTAGTATTGTGAATTGTTTTTACAGTAGTCCGATCTAGATGGAATTGAATGGCAATGGAGTATTATATTTTAAAATGTTTAATCGATATATTAGATTTATTTATAATAATTAAAAAATAATTAGTATTAATTAACTATAAATTACTCATGCAAAATATTTCAAAATCAGTTCAAATATATTGATTTCGTGACAAAAGCCTTTGTGGCCATTCCCATGTTTATATGAGAGCATTCATTTTTTGCTTATCAACCAATTGAGAACTTATCAATGACGCGTCTGCTAATTCAAGGTCAAAACTCTGAAATATATGAATATATGAGAGAA
>JBAMCD010000319.1:0-60379 GCA_037075365.1 Drosophila emarginata
CTATATTCTACTGTGTTCTGAGCTTGCTCATTCTCCCTATATACAGAGCCTCTTCTACGTGTAGATCGTCGACAAGAGTCAGCTGCCTGTTCTTCCTGTCTCACTTCTGGATTCATTCGTCTTTCCCTATGTTCTACTGTGTTCTGAGCTTGCTCATTCTCCCTATATACAGAGCCTCTTCTACGTGTAGATCGTCGACAAGAGTCAGCTGCCTGTTCTTCCTGTCTCACTTCTGGATTCATTCGTCTTTCCCTATATTCTACTGTGTTCTGAGCTTGCTCATTCTCCCTATATACAGAGCCTCGCCTACGTGTAGATCGTCGACAAGAGTCAGCTGCCTGTTCTTCCTGTCTCACTTCTGGATTCATTCGTCTTTCCCTATGTTCTACTGTGTTCTGAGCTTGCTCATTCTCCCTATATACAGAATCTCTTCTACGCGTAGATCGTCGACAAGAGTCAGCTGCCTGTTCTTCCTGTTTTACTTCTTGATTCATTCGTCTTTCCCTATATTCTACTGTGTTCGACAAGAGTCAGCTGCCTGTTCTTCCTGTCTCACTTCTGGATTCATTCGTCTTTCCCTATATTCTACTGTGTTCTGAGCTTGCTCATTCTTCCTATATACAGAGCCTCTTCTACGTGTAGATCGTCGACAAGAGTCAGCTGCCTGTTCTTCCTGTCTCACTTCTGGATTCATTCGTCTTTCCCTATGTTCTACTGTGTTCTGAGCTTGCTCATTCTCCCTATATACAGAGCCTCTTCTACGTGTAGATCGTCGACAAGAGTCAGCTGCCTGTTCTTCCTGTCTCACTTCTGGATTCATTCGTCTTTCCCTATATTCTACTGTGTTCTGAGCTTGCTCATTCTCCCTATATACAGAGCCTCGCCTACGTGTAGATCGTCGACAAGAGTCAGCTGCCTGTTCTTCCTGTCTCACTTCTGGATTCATTCGTCTTTCCCTATGTTCTACTGTGTTCTGAGCTTGCGCATTCTCCCTATATACAGAATCTCTTCTACGCGTAGATCGTCGACAAGAGTCAGCTGTCTGTTCTTCCTGTTTTACTTCTGGATTCATTCGTCTTTCCCTATATTCTATTGTGTTCGACAAGAGTCAGCTGCCTGTTCTTCCTGTCTCACTTCTGGATTCATTCGTCTTTCCCTATATTCTACTGTGTTCTGAGCTTGCTCATTCTTCCTATATACAGAGCCTCTTCTACGTGTAGATCGTCGACAAGAGTCAGCTGCCTGTTCTTCCTGTCTCACTTCTGGATTCATTCGTCTTTCCCTATGTTCTACTGTGTTCTGAGCTTGCTCATTCTCCCTATATACAGAACCTCTTCTACGTGTAGATCGTCGACAAGAGTCAGCTGCCTGTTCTTCCTGTCTCACTTCTGGATTCATTCGTCTTTCCCTATATTCTACTGTGTTCTGAGCTTGCTCATTCTTCCTATATACAGAGCCTCTTCTACGTGTAGATCGTCGACAAGAGTCAGCTGCCTGTTCTTCCTGTCTCACTTCTGGATTCATTCGTCTTTCCCTATGTTCTACTGTGTTCTGAGTCTGCTCATTCTCCCTATATACAGAATCTCTTCTACGTGTAGATCGTCGACAAGAGTCAGCTGCCTGTTCTTCCTGTCTCACTTCTGGATTCATTCGTCTTTCCCTATATTCTACTGTGTTCTGAGTCTGCTCATTCTCCCTATATACAGAATCTCTTCTACGTGTAGATCGTCGACAAGAGTCAGCTGCCTGTTCTTCCTGTCTCACTTCTGGATTCATTCGTCTTTCCCTATGTTCTACTGTGATCTGTGACTGCTCATTCTCCCTAAATACAGAATCTCTTCTACGTGTAGATCGTCGACAAGAGTCAGCTGCCTGTTCTTCCTGTCTCACTTCTGGATTCATTCGTCTTTCCCTATGTTCTACTGTGATCTGTGACTGCTCATTCTCCCTATAGACAGAGCCTCTTCTACGTGTAGATCGTCGACAAGAGTCAGCTGCCTGTTCTTCCTGTCTCACTTCTGGATTCATTCGTCTTTCCCTATATTCTACTGTGTTCTGAGCTTGCTCATTCTCCCTATATACAGAGCCTCGCCTACGTGTAGATCGTCGACAAGAGTCAGCTGCCTGTTCTTCCTGTCTCACTTCTGGATTCATTCGTCTTTTTCTATGTTCTACTGTGTTCTGAGCTTGCGCATTCTCCCTATATACAGAATCTCTTCTACGCGTAGATCGTCGACAAGAGTCAGCTGCTGTTCTTCTGTTTTACTTCTGATTATTCGTCTTTCCTATATTCTACTGTGTTCGACAAGAGTCAGCTGCCTGTTCTTCCTGTCTCACTTCTGGATTCATTCGTCTTTCCCTATATTCTACTGTGTTCTGAGCTTGCTCATTCTTCCTATATACAGAGCCTCTTCTACGTGTAGATCGTCGACAAGAGTCAGTGCCTGTTCTTCCTGTCTCACTTCTGGATTCATTCGTCTTTCCCTATTTCTACTGTGTTCTGAGTGCTCATTCTCCCTAAATACAGAATCTCTTCTACGTGTAGATCGTCGACAAGAGTCAGCTGCCTGTTCTTCCTGTCTCACTTCTGGATTCATTCGTCTTTCCCTATGTTCTACTGTGATCTGTGACTGCTCATTCTCCCTAAATACAGAATCTCTTCTACGTGTAGATCGTCGACAAGAGTCAGCTGCCTGTTCTTCCTGTCTCACTTCTGGATTCATTCGTCTTTCCCTATGTTCTACTGTGATCTGTGACTGCTCATTCTCCCTATAGACAGAGCCTCTTCTACGTGTAGATCGTCGACAAGAGTCAGCTGCCTGTTCTTCCTGTCTCACTTCTGGATTCATTCGTCTTTCCCTATATTCTACTGTGTTCTGAGCTTGCTCATTCTCCCTATATACAGAGCCTCGCCTACGTGTAGATCGTCGACAAGAGTCAGCTGCCTGTTCTTCCTGTCTCACTTCTGGATTCATTCGTCTTTTTCTATGTTCTACTGTGTTCTGAGTTGCGCTTCTCCATAAGACTTGGTAGATCGTGACGAGTCAGCTGCCTGTTCTTCCTGTTCACTTCTGGATTCATTCGTCTTTCCCTATGTTCTACTGTGTTTGAGCTGCTTTCTCCTATATACAGAGCTCTTCTACGTGTAGATCGTCGACAAGAGTCAGCTGCCTGTTCTTCCTGTCTCACTTCTGGATTCATTCGTCTTTCCCTATATTCTACTGTGTTCTGAGCTTGCTCATCTCCCTATATACAGAGCCTCGTCTACGTGTAGATCGTCGACAAGAGTCAGCTGCCTGTTCTTCCTGTCTCACTTCTGGATTCATTCGTCTTTTCTATGTTCTACTGTGTTCTGAGCTTGCGCATTCTCCCTATATACAGAGCCTCTTCTACGTGTAGATCGTCGACAAGAGTCAGCTGCCTGTTCTTCCTGTCTCACTTCTGGATTCATTCGTCTTTCCCTATATTCTACTGTGTTCTGAGCTTGCTCATTCTCCCTATATACAGAGCCTCGCCTACGTGTAGATCGTCGACAAGAGTCAGCTGCCTGTTCTTCCTGTCTCACTTCTGGATTCATTCGTCTTTTTCTATGTTCTACTGTGTTCTGAGCTTGCGCATTCTCCCTATATACAGAATCTCTTCTACGCGTAGATCGTCGACAAGAGTCAGCTGTCTGTTTTCCTGTTTTCTTCTGATTCTTCGTTTTTTATTTTTGTTCGACAAGAGTCAGCTGCCTGTTCTTCCTGTCTCACTTCTGGATTCATTCGTCTTTCCCTATGTTCTACTGTGTTCTGAGCTTGCTCATTCTCCCTATATACAGAGCCTCTTCTACGTGTAGATCGTCGACAAGAGTCAGCTGCCTGTTCTTCCTGTCTCACTTCTGGATTCATTCGTCTTTCCCTATGTTCTACTGTGTTCTGAGCTTGCTCATTCTCCCTATATACAGAGCCTCTTCTACGTGTAGATCGTCGACAAGAGTCAGCTGCCTGTTCTTCCTGTCTCACTTCTGGATTCATTCGTCTTTCCTATATTCTACTGTGTTCTGAGCTTGCTCATTCTCCCTATATACAGAGCCTCCTACGTGTAGATCGTCGACAAGAGTCAGCTGCCTGTTCTTCCTGTCTCACTTCTGGATTCATTCGTCTTTCCCTATGTTCTACTGTGTTCTGAGTTGCTCATTCTCCCTATATACAGAGTCTCTTCTACGTGTAGATCGTCGACAAGAGTCAGCTGCCTGTTCTTCCTGTCTCACTTCTGGATTCATTCGTCTTTCCCTATATTCTACTGTGTTCTGAGCTTGCTCATTCTCCTATATACAGAGCCTCTTCTACGTGTAGATCGTCGACAAGAGTCAGCTGCCTGTTCTTCCTGTCTCACTTCTGGATTCATTCGTCTTTCCCTATATTCTACTGTGTTCTGAGCTTGCTCATTCTCCTATATACAGAGCCTCTTCTACGTGTAGATCGTCGACAAGAGTCAGCTGCCTGTTCTTCCTGTCTCACTTCTGGATTCATTCGTCTTTCCCTATGTTCTACTGTGTTCTGAGTCTGCTCATTCTCCCTATATACAGAATCTCTTCTACGGTAGATCGTCGACAAGAGTCAGCTGCCTGTTTTCCTGTCTATTTGATTCATTCGTCTTTCTATGTTGTCTGTGTTCTGAGACTGCTTTCTCCTAATACAGAATCTCTTCTACGTGTAGATCGTCGACAAGAGTCAGCTGCCTGTTCTTCCTGTCTCACTTCTGGATTCATTCGTCTTTCCCTATTTCTACTGTGTCTGTGACTGCTATTCTCCCTAAATACAGAATCTCTTCTACGTGTAGATCGTCGACAAGAGTCAGCTGCCTGTTCCTCCTGTCTCACTTTGGATTCATTCGTCTTTCCCTATGTTCTACTGTGATCTGTGACTGCTCATTCTCCCTATAGACAGAGCCTCTTCTACGTGTAGATCGTCGACAAGAGTCAGCTCCTGTTCTTCCTGTCTCACTTCTGGATTCATTCGTCTTTCCCTATATTCTACTGTGTTCTGAGCTTGCTCATTCTCCCTATATACAGAGCCTCGCCTACGTGTAGATCGTCGACAAGAGTCAGCTGCCTGTTCTTCCTGTCTCACTTCTGGATTCATTCGTCTTTTTCTATGTTCTACTGTGTTCTGAGCTTGCGCATTCTCCCTATATACAGAATCTCTTCTACGCGTAGATCGTCGACAAGAGTGTGCTGTTCTTTGTTTTTTGTCTTCTGTGTGACAGTAGCTGCCTGTTCTTCCTGTCTCACTTCTGGATTCATTCGTCTTTCCCTATATTCTACTGTGTTCTGAGCTTGCTCATTCTTCCTATATACAGAGCCTCTTCTACGTGTAGATCGTCGACAAGAGTCAGCTGCCTGTTCTTCCTGTCTCACTTCTGGATTCATTCGTCTTTCCCTATATTCTACTGTGTTCTGAGCTTGCTCATTCTCCCTATATACAGAGCCTCGCCTACGTGTAGATCGTGACAAAGTCAGCTGCCTGTTCTTCCTGTCTACTTTGGATTCATTCGTCTTTCTATTTCTACTGTGTTCTGAGCTGCTCATTCTCCCTATATACAGACTCTTTACGTGTAGATCGTCGACAAGAGTAGCTGCTGTTCTTCCTGTCTCACTTTGGATTCATTCGTTTTCCTATTTCTACTGTGTCTGGCTGTCATTTCCTATAAGACTTAGGTAATGTCGACAAGAGTCAGCTGCCTGTTCTTCCTGTCTCACTTCTGGATTCATTCGTCTTTCCTATGTTCTATGTGTTCTGAGTTGCTCATTCTCCTATATACAGAGTCTCTTCTACGTGTAGATCGTCGACAAGAGTCAGCTGCCTGTTCTTCCTGTCTCACTTCTGGATTCATTCGTCTTTCCCTATATTCTACTGTGTTCTGAGCTTGCTCATCTCCCTATATACAGAGCCTCGCCTACGTGTAGATCGTCGACAAGAGTCAGCTGCCTGTTCTTCCTGTCTCACTTCTGGATTCATTCGTCTTTTTCTATGTTCTACTGTGTTCTGAGCTTGCGCATTCTCCCTATATACAGAGCCTCTTCTACGTGTAGATCGTCGACAAGAGTCAGCTCCCTGTTCTTCCTGTCTCACTTCTGGATTCATTCGTCTTTCCCTATATTCTACTGTGTTCTGAGCTTGCTCATTCTCCCTATATACAGAGCCTCGCCTACGTGTAGATCGTCGACAAGAGTCAGCTGCCTGTTCTTCCTGTCTCACTTCTGGATTCATTCGTCTTTCTCTATGTTCTACTGTGTTCTGAGCTTGCGCATTCTCCCTATATACAGAATCTCTTCTAGGTAGATCGTGACAAGAGTAGTTTGTTTTCTGTTTTACTTCTGATTCATTCGTCTTTCCTATATTCTATGTGTTGACAAGAGTCAGCTGCCTGTTCTTCTGTCTACTTCTGGATTCATTCGTCTTCCCTATATTCTACTGTGTTCTGAGCTTGCTCATTCTCCTATATACAGAGCCTCTTCTACGTGTAGATCGTCGACAAGAGTCAGCTGCCTGTTCTTCCTGTCTCACTTCTGGATTCATTTCCCTATATTCTACTGTGTTCTGAGCTTGCTCATTCTCCCTATATACAGAGCCTCTTCTACGTGTAGATCGTCGACAAGAGTCAGCTGCCTGTTCTTCCTGTCTCACTTCTGGATTCATTCGTCTTTCCCTATGTTCTACTGTGTTCTGAGTCTGCTCATTCTCCCTATATACAGAATCTCTTCTAGGTGTAGATCGTCGACAAGAGTCAGCTGCCTGTTCTTCCTGTCTCACTTCTGGATTCATTCGTCTTTCCCTATATTCTACTGTGTTCTGAGCTTGCTCATTCTTCCTATATAAGAGCCTCTTTAGTGTAGATCGTCGACAAGAGTCAGCTGCCTGTTTTCCTGTCTACTTCTGGATTATTGTCTTTCCTATGTTCTATGTGTTTGGTGCTTCTCCCTAAAGATTTTAGGTAGATCGTGAAAAGTAGCTGCCTGTTTTCCGTCTCTTCGGATTATTGTTTTTATTTTGTGTTCTGAGTGCTATTCTCCTAATACAGAATCTCTTCTACGTGTAGATCGTCGACAAGAGTCAGCTGCCTGTTCTTCCTGTCTCACTTCTGGATTCATTCGTCTTTCCCTATGTTCTACTGTGATCTGTGACTGCTCATTCTCCCTAAATACAGAATCTCTTCTACGTGTAGATCGTCGACAAAGTCAGCTGCCTGTTCTTCCTGTCTCACTTCTGGATTCATTCGTCTTTCCCTATGTTCTACTGTGATCTGTGACTGCTCATTCTCCCTATAGACAGAGCCTCTTCTACGTGTAGATCGTCGACAAGAGTCAGCTGCCTGTTCTTCCTGTCTCACTTCTGGATTCATTCGTCTTTCCTTATGTTCTACTGTGTTCTGAGTGCTCATTCTCCTATATACAGAGCCTCTTCTAGTGTAGATCGTCGACAAGAGTCAGCTGCCTGTTCTTCCTGTCTCACTTCTGGATTCATTCGTCTTTCCCTATATTCTACTGTGTTCTGAGCTTGCTCATTCTCCCTATATACAGAGCCTCGCCTACGTGTAGATCGTCGACAAGAGTCAGCTGCCTGTTCTTCCTGTCTCACTTCTGGATTCATTCGTCTTTTTCTATGTTCTACTGTGTTCTGAGCTTGCGCATTCTCCCTATATACAGAACTCTTCTACGCGTAGATCGTCGACAAGAGTAGTGTGTTCTTTTTATTTGTTTTGACAAAGTAGCTGCCTGTTCTTCCTGTCTCACTTCTGGATTCATTCGTCTTTCCCTATATTCTACTGTGTTCTGAGCTTGCTCATTCTTCCTATATACAGAGCCTCTTCTACGTGTAGATCGTCGACAAGAGTCAGCTGCCTGTTCTTCCTGTCTCACTTCTGGATTCATTCGTCTTTCCCTATATTCTACTGTGTTCTGAGCTTGCTCATTCTCCCTATATACAGAGCCTCGTCTACGTGTAGATCGTCGACAAGAGTCAGCTGCCTGTTCTTCCTGTCTCACTTCTGGATTCATTCGTCTTTTTCTATGTTCTACTGTGTTCTGAGCTTGCGCATTCTCCCTATATACAGAGCCTCTTCTACGTGTAGATCGTCGACAAGAGTCAGCTGCCTGTTCTTCCTGTCTCACTTCTGGATTCATTCGTCTTTCCCTATATTCTACTGTGTTCTGAGCTGCTCATTCGTGTAGTGTGAAGAGTCAGCTGCCTGTTCTTCCTGTCTCACTTCTGGATTCATTCGTCTTTCCCTATATTCTACTGTGTTCTGAGCTTGCTCATTCTCCCTATATACAGAGCCTCTTCTACGTGTAGATCGTCGACAAGAGTCAGCTGCCTGTTCTTCCTGTCTCACTTCTGGATTCATTCGTCTTTCCCTATATTCTACTGTGTTCTGAGCTTGCTCATTCTTCCTATATACAGAGCCTCTTCTACGTGTAGATCGTCGACAAGAGTCAGCTGCCTGTTCTTCCTGTCTCACTTCTGGATTCATTCGTCTTTCCCTATGTTCTACTGTGTTCTGAGTGCTCATTCTCCTATATACAGAGCTCTTCTACGTGTAGATCGTCGACAAGAGTCAGCTGCCTGTTCTTCCTGTCTCACTTCTGGATTCATTCGTCTTTCCCTATGTTCTACTGTGTTCTGAGTCTGCTCATTCTCCCTATATACAGAATCTCTTCTACGTGTAGATCGTCGACAAGAGTCAGCTGCCTGTTCTTCCTGTCTCACTTCTGGATTCATTCGTCTTTCCCTATATTCTACTGTGTTCTGAGCTTGCTCATTCTTCCTATATACAGAGCCTCTTCTACGTGTAGATCGTCGACAAGAGTCAGCTGCCTGTTCTTCCTGTCTCACTTCTGGATTCATTCGTCTTTCCCTATGTTCTACTGTGTTCTGAGCTTGCTCATTCTCCCTATATACAGAGCCTCTTCTACGTGTAGATCGTCGACAAGAGTCAGCTGCCTGTTCTTCCTGTCTCACTTCTGGATTCATTCGTCTTTCCCTATGTTCTACTGTGTTCTGAGCTTGCTCATTCTCCCTATATACAGAGCCTCTTCTACGTGTAGATCGTCGACAAGAGTCAGCTGCCTGTTCTTCCTGTCTCACTTCTGGATTCATTCGTCTTTCCCTATATTCTACTGTGTTCTGAGCTTGCTCATTCTCCCTATATACAGAGCCTCGCCTACGTGTAGATCGTCGACAAGAGTCAGCTGCCTGTTCTTCCTGTCTCACTTCTGGATTCATTCGTCTTTTTCTATGTTCTACTGTGTTCTGAGCTTGCGCATTCTCCCTATATACAGAATCTCTTCTACGCGTAGATCGTCGACAAGAGTCAGCTGCCTGTTCTTCCTGTTTTCTTTTGTTCTTCGTCTTTCCTTATTCTTGTTTCGACAAAGTCAGCTGCCTGTTCTTCCTGTCTCACTTCTGGATTCATTCGTCTTTCCCTATATTCTACTGTGTTCTGAGCTTGCTCATTCTTCCTATATACAGAGCCTCTTCTACGTGTAGATCGTCGACAAGAGTCAGCTGCCTGTTCTTCCTGTCTCACTTCTGGATTCATTCGTCTTTCCCTATGTTCTACTGTGTTCTGAGCTTGCTCATTCTCCCTATATACAGAGCCTCTTCTACGTGTAGATCGTCGACAAGAGTCAGCTGCCTGTTCTTCCTGTCTCACTTCTGGATTCATTCGTCTTTTCCTATGTTCTACTGTGTTCTGAGCTTGCTCATTCTCCCTATATACAGAATCTCTTCTACGTGTAGATCGTCGACAAGAGTCAGCTGCCTGTTCTTCCTGTCTCACTTCTGGATTCATTCGTCTTTCCCTATATTCTACTGTGTTCTGAGCTTGCTCATTCTCCCTATATACAGAGCCTCTTCTACGTGTAGATCGTCGACAAGAGTCAGCTGCCTGTTCTTCCTGTCTCACTTCTGGATTCATTCGTCTTTCCCTATGTTCTACTGTGTTCTGAGCTTGCTCATTCTCCCTATATACAGAGCCTCTTCTACGTGTAGATCGTCGACAAGAGTCAGCTGCCTGTTCTTCCTGTCTCACTTCTGGATTCATTCGTCTTTCCTATATTCTACTGTGTTCTGAGCTTGCTCATTCTCCTATATACAGAACTCTTCTACGTGTAGATCGTGAAAGAGTAGTTGTTCTTCCTTTTGTTGGAGTAGCTGCTGTTCTTCCTGTCTACTTCTGGATTCATTTCCCTATATTCTACTGTGTTCTGAGCTTGCTCATTCTTCCTATATACAGAATCTCTTCTACGTGTAGATCGTCGACAAGAGTCAGCTGCCTGTTCTTCCTGTCTCACTTCTGGATTCATTCGTCTTTCCCTATGTTCTACTGTGTTCTGAGCTGCTATTCTCCCTATATACAGAATCTCTTCTACGTGTAGATCGTCGACAAGAGTCAGTGCCTGTTCTTCCTGTCTCACTTCTGGATTCATTCGTCTTTCCCTATGTTCTACTGTGATCTGTGACTGCTCATTCTCCCTATATACAGAGCCTCTTCTACGTGTAGATCGTCGACAAGAGTCAGCTGCCTGTTCTTCCTGTCTCACTTCTGGATTCATTCGTCTTTCCCTATATTCTACTGTGTTCTGAGCTTGCTCATTCTCCCTATATACAGAGCCTCTTCTACGTGTAGATCGTCGACAAGAGTCAGCTGCCTGTTCTTCCTGTCTCACTTCTGGATTCATTCGTCTTTCCCTATGTTCTACTGTGTTCTGAGCTTGCTCATTCTCCCTATATACAGAGCCTCTTCTACGTGTAGATCGTCGACAAGAGTCAGCTGCCTGTTCTTCCTGTCTCACTTCTGGATTCATTCGTCTTTCCCTATATTCTACTGTGTTCTGAGCTTGCTCATTCTTCCTATATACAGAGCCTCTTCTACGTGTAGATCGTCGACAAGAGTCAGCTGCCTGTTCTTCCTGTCTCACTTCTGGATTCATTCGTCTTTCCCTATGTTCTACTGTGTTCTGAGTCTGCTCATTCTCCCTATATACAGAATCTCTTCTACGTGTAGATCGTCGACAAGAGTCAGCTGCCTGTTATTCCTGTCTCACTTCTAGATTCATTCGTCTTTCCTTATGTTGTCCTGTGTTCTGAGACTGCTCATTCTCCCTAAATACAGAATCTCTTCTACGTGTAGATCGTCGACAAGAGTCAGCTGCCTGTTCTTCCTGTCTCACTTCTGGATTCATTCGTCTTTCCCTATATTCTACTGTGTTCTGAGTCTGCTCATTCTCCCTATATACAGAGCCTCGTCTACGTGTAGATCGTCGACAAGAGTCAGCTGCCTGTTCTTCCTGTCTCACTTCTGGATTCATTCGTCTTTTTCTATGTTCTACTGTGTTCTGAGTTGCGCATTCTCCTATATAAGACTCTTCTACGCGTAGATCGTGAAAGTAGTGTTTCTCCTGTTCTTTTGTCTTACAAAGTAGTGCCTGTTCTTCCTGTCTACTTCTGGATTCATTCGTCTTCCCTATATTCTACTGTGTTCTGAGCTTGCTCATTCTTCCTATATACAGAGCCTCTTCTACGTGTAGATCGTCGACAAGAGTCAGCTGCCTGTTCTTCCTGTCTCACTTCTGGATTCATTCGTCTTTCCCTATATTCTACTGTGTTCTGAGTTGCTCATTCTCCCTATATACAGAATCTCTTCTACGTGTAGATCGTCGACAAGAGTCAGCTGCCTGTTCTTCCTGTCTCACTTCTGGATTCATTCGTCTTTCCCTATGTTCTACTGTGTTCTGAGACTGCTCATTCTCCCTATATACAGAATCTCTTCTACGTGTAGATCGTCGACAAGAGTCAGCTGCCTGTTCTTCCTGTCTCACTTCTGGATTCATTCGTCTTTCCCTATGTTCTACTGTGTTCTGAGCTTGCTCATTCTCCCTATATACAGAGCCTCTTCTACGTGTAGATCGTCGACAAGAGTCAGCTGCCTGTTCTTCCTGTCTCACTTCTGGATTCATTCGTCTTTCCCTATATTCTACTGTGTTCTGAGCTTGCTCATTCTCCCTATATACAGAGCCTCTTCTACGTGTAGATCGTCGACAAGAGTCAGCTGCCTGTTCTTCCTGTCTCACTTCTGGATTCATTCGTCTTTCCCTATGTTCTACTGTGTTCTGAGCTTGCTCATTCTCCCTATATACAGAGCCTCTTCTACGTGTAGATCGTCGACAAGAGTCAGCTGCCTGTTCTTCCTGTCTCACTTCTGGATTCATTCGTCTTTCCCTATGTTCTACTGTGTTCTGTGGCTGCTCATTCTCCCTATATACAGAGCCTCTTCTACGTGTAGATCGTCGACAAGAGTCAGCTGCCTGTTCTTCCTGTCTCACTTCTGGATTCATTCGTCTTTCCCTATATTCTACTGTGTTCTGAGCTTGCTCATTCTCCCTATATACAGAGCCTCTTCTACGTGTAGATCGTCGACAAGAGTCAGCTGCCTGTTCTTCCTGTCTCACTTCTGGATTCATTCGTCTTTCCCTATGTTCTACTGTGTTCTGAGTCTGCTCATTCTCCCTATATACAGAATCTCTTCTACGTGTAGATCGTCGACAAGAGTCAGCTGCCTGTTCTTCCTGTCTCACTTCTGGATTCATTCGTCTTTCCCTATGTTCTACTGTGATCTGTGACTGCTCATTCTCCCTATAGACAGAGCCTCTTCTACGTGTAGATCGTCGACAAGAGTCAGCTGCCTGTTCTTCCTGTCTCACTTCTGGATTCATTCGTCTTTCCCTATATTCTACTGTGTTCTGAGCTTGCTCATTCTCCCTATATACAGAGCCTCGCCTACGTGTAGATCGTCGACAAGAGTCAGCTGCCTGTTCTTCCTGTCTCACTTCTGGATTCATTCGTCTTTTTCTATGTTCTACTGTGTTCTGAGCTTGCGCATTCTCCCTATATACAGAATCTCTTCTACGCGTAGATCGTCGACAAGAGTCAGCTGCCTGTTCTTCCTGTTTCACTTCTTGATTCATTCGTCTTTTTATTATGTGTTGACAAGAGTCAGCTGCCTGTTCTTCCTGTCTCACTTCTGGATTCATTCGTCTTTCCCTATGTTCTACTGTGTTCTGAGCTTGCTCATTCTCCCTATATACAGAATCTCTTCTACGTGTAGATCGTCGACAAGAGTCAGCTGCCTGTTCTTCCTGTCTCACTTCTGGATTCATTCGTCTTTCCCTATGTTGTACTGTGTTCTGAGCTGCTCATTCTCCCTAAATACAGAATCTCTTCTACGTGTAGATCGTCGACAAGAGTCAGCTGCCTGTTCTTCCTGTCTCACTTCTGGATTCATTCGTCTTTCCCTATGTTCTACTGTGATCTGTGACTGCTCATTCTCCCTATAGACAGAGCCTCTTCTACGTGTAGATCGTCGACAAGAGTCAGCTGCCTGTTCTTCCTGTCTCACTTCTGGATTCATTCGTCTTTCCCTATATTCTACTGTGTTCTGAGCTTGCTCATTCTCCCTATATACAGAGCCTCTTCTACGTGTAGATCGTCGACAAGAGTCAGCTGCCTGTTCTTCCTGTCTCACTTCTGGATTCATTCGTCTTTTTCTATGTTCTACTGTGTTCTGAGCTTGCGCATTCTCCCTATATACAGAATCTCTTCTACGTGTAGATCGTCGAAAAGTGTGCCTGTTCTTTGTTTCTGTTTGTCTTTGACAAAGTCAGTGCCTGTTCTTCCTGTCTCACTTCTGGATTCATTCGTCTTTCCCTATATTCTACTGTGTTCTGAGCTTGCTCATTCTTCCTATATACAGAGCCTCTTCTACGTGTAGATCGTCGACAAGAGTCAGCTGCCTGTTCTTCCTGTCTCACTTCTGGATTCATTCGTCTTTCCCTATATTCTACTGTGTTCTGAGCTTGCTCATTCTCCCTATATACAGAGCCTCTTCTACGTGTAGATCGTCGACAAGAGTCAGCTGCCTGTTCTTCCTGTCTCACTTCTGGATTCATTCGTCTTTCTCTATGTTCTACTGTGTTCTGAGCTTGCTCATTCTCCCTATATACAGAATCTCTTCTACGTGTAGATCGTCGACAAGAGTCAGCTGCCTGTTCTTCCTGTCTCACTTCTGGATTCATTCGTCTTTCCCTATATTCTACTGTGTTCTGAGCTTGCTCATTCTCCCTATATACAGAGCCTCTTCTACGTGTAGATCGTCGACAAGAGTCAGCTGCCTGTTCTTCCTGTCTCACTTCTGGATTCATTCGTCTTTCCCTATGTTCTACTGTGTTCTGAGCTTGCTCATTCTCCCTATATACAGAGCCTCTTCTACGTGTAGATCGTCGACAAGAGTCAGCTGCCTGTTCTTCCTGTCTCACTTCTGGATTCATTCGTCTTTCCCTATATTCTACTGTGTTCTGAGCTTGCTCATTCTCCCTATATACAGAGCCTCTTCTACGTGTAGATCGTCGACAAGAGTCAGCTGCCTGTTCTTCCTGTCTCACTTCTGGATTCATTCGTCTTTCCCTATGTTCTACTGTGTTCTGAGCTTGCTCATTCTCCCTATATACAGAACCTCTTCTACGTGTAGATCGTCGACAAGAGTCAGCTGCCTGTTCTTCCTGTCTCACTTCTGGATTCATTCGTCTTTCCCTATGTTCTACTGTGTTCTGAGCTTGCTCATTCTCCCTATATACAGAGCCTCTTCTACGTGTAGATCGTCGACAAGAGTCAGCTGCCTGTTCTTCCTGTCTCACTTCTGGATTCATTCGTCTTTCCCTATGTTCTACTGTGTTCTGAGCTTGCTCATTCTCCCTATATACAGAGTCTCTTCTACGTGTAGATCGTCGACAAGAGTCAGCTGCCTGTTCTTCCTGTCTCACTTCTGGATTCATTCGTCTTTCCCTATGTTCTACTGTGATCTGTGCTGCTCATTCTCCCTATATACAGAGCCTCTTCTACGTGTAGATCGTCGACAAGAGTCAGCTGCCTGTTCTTCCTGTCTCACTTCTGGATTCATTCGTCTTTCCCTATATTCTACTGTGTTCTGAGCTTGCTCATTCTCCCTATATACAGAGCCTCTTCTACGTGTAGATCGTCGACAAGAGTCAGCTGCCTGTTCTTCCTGTCTCACTTCTGGATTCATTCGTCTTTCCCTATGTTCTACTGTGTTCTGAGTCTGCTCATTCTCCCTATATACAGAGCCTCTTCTACGTGTAGATCGTCGACAAGAGTCAGCTGCCTGTTATTCCTGTCTCACTTCTGGATTCATTCGTCTTTCCTTATGTTGTCCTGTGTTCTGAGACTGCTCATTCTCCCTAAATACAGAATCTCTTCTACGTGTAGATCGTCGACAAGAGTCAGCTGCCTGTTCTTCCTGTCTCACTTCTGGATTCATTCGTCTTTCCCTATGTTCTACTGTGATCTGTGACTGCTCATTCTCCCTATATACAGAGCCTCTTCTACGTGTAGATCGTCGACAAGAGTCAGCTGCCTGTTCTTCCTGTCTCACTTCTGGATTCATTCGTCTTTCCCTATATTCTACTGTGTTCTGAGCTTGCTCATTCTCCCTATATACAGAGCCTCTTCTACGTGTAGATCGTCGACAAGAGTCAGCTGCCTGTTCTTCCTGTCTCACTTCTGGATTCATTCGTCTTTCCCTATATTCTACTGTGTTCTGAGCTTGCTCATTCTCCCTATATACAGAGCCTCGCCTACGTGTAGATCGTCGACAAGAGTCAGCTGCCTGTTCTTCCTGTCTCACTTCTGGATTCATTCGTCTTTTTCTATGTTCTACTGTGTTCTGAGCTTGCGCATTCTCCCTATATACAGAATCTCTTCTACGCGTAGATCGTCGACAAGAGTCAGCTGCCTGTTCTTCCTGTTTTACTTCTTGATTCATTCGTCTTTCCCTATATTCTACTGTGTTCGACAAGAGTCAGCTGCCTGTTCTTCCTGTCTCACTTCTGGATTCATTCGTCTTTCCCTATATTCTACTGTGTTCTGAGCTTGCTCATTCTTCCTATATACAGAGCCTCTTCTACGTGTAGATCGTCGACAAGAGTCAGCTGCCTGTTCTTCCTGTCTCACTTCTGGATTCATTCGTCTTTCCCTATGTTCTACTGTGTTCTGAGCTTGCTCATTCTCCCTATATACAGAATCTCTTCTACGTGTAGATCGTCGACAAGAGTCAGCTGCCTGTTCTTCCTGTCTCACTTCTGGATTCATTCGTCTTTCCCTATGTTCTACTGTGTTCTGAGCTTGCTCATTCTCCCTATATACAGAGCCTCTTCTACGTGTAGATCGTCGACAAGAGTCAGCTGCCTGTTCTTCCTGTCTCACTTCTGGATTCATTCGTCTTTCCCTATATTCTACTGTGTTCTGAGCTTGCTCATTCTCCCTATATACAGAGCCTCTTCTACGTGTAGATCGTCGACAAGAGTCAGCTGCCTGTTCTTCCTGTCTCACTTCTGGATTCATTCGTCTTTCCCTATGTTCTACTGTGTTCTGAGACTTGCTCATTCTCCCTATATACAGAGCCTCTTCTACGTGTAGATCGTCGACAAGAGTCAGCTGCCTGTTCTTCCTGTCTCACTTCTGGATTCATTCGTCTTTCCCTATATTCTACTGTGTTCTGAGTGAGCTTGCTCATTCTCCCCATTGTGATATGCACATATCGAGAGCTCACTGTGCTCAGCACTATATTCAGTATATACTTCATATATACTGAATAATCATAAATACTAGTATACAGCGACACTTAGTCTTTGCTATATACACATACATCAAGTTCAAGTACTCTGAGATATGAGGACTAAGCATATTGAACTGCAGAATAGCAGCGTCAGCACATATTACATGCAATGACCGCTTGAGCAAGATATGTATACATAAACACACTTATGAAATATGTGCATACCACGCTTTATTCCTACAGCGTCATACTCGCTGTTTATATACATAAGTTACATATATATGTTCCTTTTATACATTACGTATAAAACCAAAACATATTAAAAGGCAGCGCTGCCACTGCGGATCGCTTTAGACTAAGTTAAAGTTAATCCTATCATGTACAAATCAGATAAATAAACGCCTTGGAAGCGACAAGAACAGTCGCTCCAACACCTAAGCTCAAAACCTATTTTTACATGGCGACCGTGACTTAGGTCGAGGATCGACCAGGACGAAAATTTCACGCAACGAGGGACAAATAAAATAGAAACAAGGGAAACCCATAAAAGGAAGAAGGAAGGCAAAAACGAAGGATAAAAAAAAAATCGCAGTAAGTAGAGTGAGATGTGTGCCAAGAGAAGCGGAATTGTGCATAAATTAAAAGCCAGAAAGGCAGAATTACTGAAAATGTTAAACAATAAAAAGTACCCACTCAGTTGGGATAAATCGGTAAAAATACATGCCGAAGTGGAATATATTAAAGAACAATTAGTAATTCGAAAAAACAAAGAAGCACCCGCACACACATCCACCTACACTGCTATACAGAATTTATCCAAAACTAAAATCTCTAATCCTCCACCCAAAGCAAAGGAGATACCCAGATTATCGAAGAGATGTCCGAATGACTGCGAGGGACCGTTAGGATCACCATATTGCGAGTATACCTGTGCAGCCAGCACCGGTACCCCACCAAGACAATAAGAAACCTGTGCTGCCAGCACCGGTCCCGTCTGGCGCTTCAAGCCGGACCCACTGAGGGAAATAAAAAGAAAAATAATAAGAGTCCTGAGGAAATGTTGAACCGACAGCGCTCCCGAGTGCGAACAACAACTTAAAATTAATTATAATAAATGCACTGCGATGCATAAAATAATAAATTTAAACAGAAATTGTTAACTCGTGCGACATAAAAGTTGCTCGATTAGAGTGTGGCCTGAAAACCACACACAAAATTAGGTAGGGATAAAATTGTAAAAAAAAAAAAACCTATTATTACATTCCATATAGAATCAAAAAATTAATTATAATTATAATGAAATTAAAAATTATCCCCCTCATAAAGTAATATTAAAAAAAAAAAAAAAAAAACCTATTATTACATTCCATATGTAATCAAAAAAAATAATAATGAAATTAAAAATTATCCCCCTCATAAAGTAATATTAAAAAAAAAAAAATTTAATTTACTCAATCATTCAAAGAATGACAATAATATAGACAAACAGGTTGTTTAAGATTAAACACTGTATTTGTAGACATAAAAATATTTTAAAAACATATACATAAATATTCTGAACTAAGTACGAGATAAAAGTACAGCGCACAAAAATAATAAAGTATTGTTTGAAGATAATGCAGCTCACATGCTGTGAGTATATTTTTATCAGCCGATGCATTTAGCTAAGCATCTAACGGCCAACGCAGGCCTTGATTTAAATAGATTTAACCCCAAGCTATCAGTACGGTGCATGTGTACTGATAGAACTAGACATAAAATCCCACCACCAAATATGTGCCCCATAGACTTTAAGACTTCCTCCAACCAAATATTATTTAAATAAAATCAGTTCACATTTTGAATTCAACAAATGAAGATCGGGTTATAATTTTTCCTCTCCCCGGAAGCCCTATTCATTTTTGGTCCTTCGAGCCGGATCCCTATTCATTTTTGGTCCTTCGAGCCGGATCCCTATTCATTTTTGGTCCTTCGAGTAAAAAGAAACTCTGTTGTTTTCCCCCACCAGTGGTAAGAGACAAAGGGGTGAACCAGCTCCTTAAAGTCTGTGATCTTATGCTACGCAGTAAATGCTAAGACCAGCTAAAGGTAGCAAAATAAAAAACTCCTGTTTTCCCCCACCAGTGGTAAGAAACGGAGTATAATATAAATTTTTAAAAAAAAAAGTGCGTCCGAAGTTAAAAGGCAGTTTGCTGTGGAGCAATTGCAGAACGATCGGGACGAATTTATGAAAGTGTGGCGTGTTCGAAGCTGATATCGAACTGAAAAAAAAAAAACGGTTAAAATTCGCGACGGATATAAAAAATCGTGTCAGTGGCTACAAAAATTGAAAGTAGCGAAGCAGAAAGAAGAGACTATAATAGTCAAAGAACAGTTCCAGTGACAGTTCCAGTGAATGTTCCAGTGACAGTTCCAGTGACAGTTCCAGTGAATGTTGCAGTGAAAGTTCCAGTGAAATTGAAGGAAGCTCAGTGGTAGAAGAAGAACTACCAACAAGACGAGTGGGACGTGAAAAGTCAATACAGCCGACCAACAAACATCGGCAAAGCAAAACCAAGAAGGAGGGACGACGCCATCAGCAGCAGCAGCAACAGATAAGATAATATTGTTTATTTTTACGATTTTCTTTTAAATATTATTATTATTTTTATTATTATAATTATTTTAACTATTAGTAATATTTAAGGAAGAAAAAGAAACATGTTATCAGAAAAAACTATTGCGTTGTTAGAGAAGCAGTCCAAGTTGATGGATAGATTGAGGTTTTTAGAGACGCTAGACGCTAGTGGGATAACTAGCGAAGTATTGAAAGAGTTAGATGGAATAAAAAGTCAGTGGGTAGGGAATCATAATTTGTTGCTTAAAATTGGGGTAATCGATCATGATTACTTTAATAATAAGCGGGTGGAGGATGCCCTAGCCATCATTTCGAAATTAAGAAGTAGAGCCGTTGAAATAGCCAAGGCAGGCACTAGCAAGTCAACTGTCGTTGAAGTAGACGTTAGACCGGGAACTAGTAAAGCAGCCATTGCCAAAGTGGATTCGGCCACGGTAGGTAGGAGTTTCGAGAACGAGTTTGAGGAAAGAGTTCACCAACTTCGGGAATATCTGGAGAAGGTGAATGGAGACATAGGGGAGAGGAAGATAGAAATGTTTAAGATGCATAGAAATAAAATTAATTTTTTGTGGCAGAGGGTACAAAATAAGGTAGAGGAACTGTACCAGAAGTTTCCTTCGAATAGCGAATTTGAAGATGCCTTACAGGAGCTAGAGTTCGATATACAGAATACTCTAGGGGCGTTAGAGGAAGGTATTAATAAACCGGTAGGAGTTAAAGTCGAGAATGTTGGCCTTAGAGAGGAACTGCCGGTGTTACCAAAAATTCAGGTACCCACGTTTTTCGGAGAACCGAAAGAGTGGGACATATTTGCGGAGCTATTTTTAGAATTAATTGATCGAAGAGAGGATTTAAGTAATGCTCTAAAGTTTAATTATTTAAAATCCGCGTTACGGGGAGAAGCGAGGAGCATGGTAGCTCATTTATTGTCGGGCTCGGCCGATAATTATAATGCTGCTTGGGAGTTGCTAACCAAGCGGTATGAAAATCATCGTAGGATATTTTCCGAGCAATTAAACCGGATAGTTGAATTACCGGTAATCAACATCGAATCCGCAAAACATATAAAGGGAGTGATTGACACGGTAAATGAGTCAATACACTTGATTAAAGTTAAATCTAATTTGTCCGATGAAGTTGACGTGATATTCGCGCAACTTATACTTAGGAAATTGGATAGAGAGGCTCTTCAGCTCTATGAGAGCCAAGTAAAAAAGACAAAAGAGATACAATTGCTATCTGATGTCTTGGAATATTTGGAGCAAAGATATTGTTCTCTAAGTTCCATTAAAAAAGAAGAAAGAAAACCGGTGCAAAAAATGGCAAATACGGCGTTTAGAGAAAGCTGTCCGATTTGCAAAGTCGCCGGGCATAGCACATTTCAGTGCTATAAATTCAAAGGCTTGACACCAATAGAAAGGGTCGAAATAGCCAAAAAAGTGCAATTATGCACAAGGTGCTTGAAGCATTCAAGCAATAGAAGATGCACCAATGAAGTTGTTTGTTCATTGTGCAATAGAGGGCACCATACTTTACTCCACTTTAGTGAAAAAAGGGAGAAAGTGAATACATGTGTGACAGCACAGCCTGCACTGTTGGCTACCGCACTAATAAAAGTAAAGGCAGTAAATGGAGGGTATGAGACCCTAAGAGCCTTAATTGATAGTGGGTCACAGAGCACTATCGTGTCTGAGGAAGCAGCTCAGATTTTAAAGTTGCCAAAAATAAAAGCACATACGGAGATTAGCGGAGTTTCGTCAACCAAGACAAGTACATCAAAGTACAAAATTAAGTTGGCAATCAAAGTGCGGGAACCGTGGAAAAAGCTTCTTTATGTTGAGGCAATTGTACTGCCAAAATTAATGACTGCTCTTCCAGAAAAAGAAGCAAAGGTAGATATGTCAAAATGGCAATCGTATGTATTAGCTGATCCCAATTTCAATATGCCAGGTCGGGTAGATCTAATACTGGGAGTAGATGTGTATACCCATATTGTAAAAAGTGGGGTTGCAAGGATTGACGGTTTGTTAGGCCTAAATACACAGTTTGGATGGATTGTATCAGGAGCGACAAAGTCAAAAGTAAACAATTCCATTGTCGCGACAACGATCTGTAAAATAAATAAAGGTAAAATAGAAACAGATAACAATGTTGAATTTACCCCCCCGGCAGGACCTCGCTTCGGAGGTGTTTCTTTAGCTAGGAACGAATCTATGAAATGCCACCTGAAAAGATTTGGAGTCAATAACAAAAACCTATCATGTAAAAATTGTCATCCTGTAAGTTGGTCTTTTCGAAAAATTGAAGAAGTATTCAATGGCCGCGACAAGAAATTTGGGGTAGTGAAGAGAAAGCTACAGGAAGGGTCGATTACAAGACCAATTAGTAAGATTTGTCCGATTATTGGTGCAAACAAAGCAAAGAGGAAGAAACGCGTTCGCGAAAAACAAGAGGTTGCATATTGCCAGGAATACCAAAATTAGTATTGTTAATGGTTTTGGCCATGCTAATGCTGCTTTGCCAAGTGTCAAATGTGGTGGAGAAAAATAAGCCAAGAAGTAACTATAAAAAAGATGAATACAACAGCCGCATTATATTTAGATCCAATGGTTGAGGTAGAAATAGTGTCTTCCTCATGGGATCATATTGTATATTATGATATGACGGCGTATTTTGAAATGCTTAATAAGGGTGACAAGTTGATAGTTAAAATGAGGGAGATATGTAAAAAATTGTACAGTTTTGAAGACCAGTGCAATCTAGTAGTAGACAGTACTGATAAACAGATAAGAGAAATTGAGGATAAGAACAAACTATTAACAGCAAAAGGGATTTTTGTTGACAGGAAACTAATAATTAACGTAAAAATTCCATTATTTGATAGGCATCCATCTCTTCTATATAGAATAATCCCAGTGCCAGTTAGGATTAGTAATGATCAGATGATAATGGTACAGGTAAATAGCGAGTATTTAGTCTATAATTTTGAAATAGACTCCTATCATCTAATGACCGAATCCACTTTAAATAAATGTCAGACGTGGCAAACTAATAAAAGAGTGTGTGAAGGAAGTTGGCCTTGGAGTAGTGCCAATGACAACGCATGTGAAATCACACCATTTAAACAAAATATGAATTCTAAATGTGTCTATAAAACGATAGTTGACTTAAGATCCTATTGGATCGAACTAGAGAGCAGAAGTAGCTGGTTATTTAAAGTTTCACCCTATTCGAAGGTTAGAGTGCAATGTGGTAGCGTACAACAGGAAGTAATAGATATTCCAGAGCAAGGCATTTTTAGCATCAGGTCAGATTGCACTGCTAGAACAGAAGACAAAATATTAGTCGCTCATCACAGCATCCAGTCAGAGTCTTATCAAGCAATCGCAACATCTCATATAGGGGATATTAGCGAGGTTCCGAAGATAATCTGGGATCCAGTGGGAAATAATTTGTTAAACCACACAGCAGAACTTGAAAGGTTGAAAATTGAATTAAAATCTTTAAAAGAACATCACATTGATTTCTTAGGATTAAATTTCCATCACGTAACTGGTCATGCTTCTTTAATAATAGCAATGGTATTAGTTATAATAGTAATAATATATGTTATAAGAAAAATAAATGTAACCAAAAGACTACAAACTATAACCTTTGCTGGCCCTTTGCAGAATGTTTAAGATTAAACACTGTATTTGTAGACATAAAAATATTTTAAAAACATATACATAAATATTCTGAACTAAGTACGAGATAAAAGTACAGCGCACAAAAATAATAAAGTATTGTTTGAAGATAATGCAGCTCACATGCTGTGAGTATATTTTTATCAGCCGATGCATTTAGCTAAGCATCTAACGGCCAACGCAGGCCTTGATTTAAATAGATTTAACCCCAAGCTATCAGTACGGTGCATGTGTACTGATAGAACTAGACATAAAATCCCACCACCAAATATGTGCCCCATAGACTTTAAGACTTCCTCCAACCAAATATTATTTAAATAAAATCAGTTCACATTTTGAATTCAACAAATGAAGATCGGGTTATAATTTTTCCTCTCCCCGGAAGCCCTATTCACAGGTCGAAAATATTGACCACTACACAAATATAAAATATACATATAATAAGAATACCGACCCCAAGAATGGGCCTAGTAGATACCAAGACTCCACTGCTAATGTCATTAATACAGTAGAAGTAGAGACACAAGGTCTGACTACTATAACTATATTATTGATAATAGTAGTGGTATTGATATCTGCTAGTTTACTTTTTAAAATTTATAAAGTGCACAATAGGTGCCTAAAGAAAAAAATATTTAAGCAAGGCAAATGACCTTGATAAAATATAAAATATAAAAAAAAAGTAAGATCTTATTAATAAATGTGTAGAGAAAACGACAAATAAATAAAAAAAAAAAGAAATTAAAAAAAGAAAAAAAAACACAAACATTAATTTTGTTAAAATAAAAAGAATAAAGAAATAATAAAAGAATTCGAAATAATATTTTTATAAACAAACAAATAATAACCAGAAGGAAGATAAGGAAAAATTTAGAAAATTTTTTTTTACAAAGATATGGAGTGGCAACAAATTCATGCCACATTACAGGAGTTAAAAAATAAATTCAGCAAATCATATAAATGCATTTCACAGAATAGGAATATTCTAGGAGACACAGTTAATAAACATGCTAAAGTACTAGTTCAGTGCTTCAATTAGGCAAGAATAGTAGTACACAACAATAGGGAACAGCTGAATCAGGTACACTGGTCATCAGTGTCAAAGCTATTGATCAAATTTAGTACAGGTACAAAAGAAATACAATTTGGATATAACAATTCCATCTATTCTAAATACCCCTTTGACAGGAGAATTTTACAGAGACTCTTCTACGTGTAGATCGTCGACAAGAGTCAGCTGCCTGTTCTTCCTGTCTCACTTCTGGATTCATTCGTCTTTCCCTATGTTCTACTGTGTTCTGAGCTTGCTCATTCTCCCTATATACAGAGCCTCTTCTACGTGTAGATCGACGACAAGAGTCAGCTGCCTGTTCTTCCTGTCTCACTTCTGGATTCATTCGTCTTTCCCTATATTCTACTGTGATCTGAGACTGCTCATTCTCCCTATATACAGAGCCTCTTCTACGTGTAGATCGTCGACAGGAGTCAGCTGCCTGTTCTTCCTGTCTCACTTCTGGATTCATTCGTCTTTCCCTATGTTGTACTGTGTTCTGAGCTTGCTCATTCTCCCTATTGTGATATGCACATATCGAGAGCTCACTGTGCTCAGCACTACTTATATTCAGTATATACTTCATATATACTGAATAATCATAAATACTAGTATACAGCGACACTTAGTCTTTGCTATATAAACATACATCAAGTTCAAGTACTCTGAGATATGAGGACTAAGCATATTGAACTGCAGAATAGCAGCGTCAGCACATATTACATGCAATGACCGCTTGAGCAAGATATGTATACATAAACACACTTATGAAATATGTGCATACCACGCTTTATTCCTACAGCGTCATACTCGCTGTTTATATACATAAGTTACATATATATGTTCCTTTTATACATTACGTATAAAACCAAAACATATTAAAAGGCAGCGCTGCCACTGCGGATCGCTTTAGACTAAGTTAAAGTTAATCCTATCATGTACAAATCAGATAAATAAACGCCTTGGAAGCGACAAGAACAGTCGCTCCAACACCTAAGCTCAAAACCTATTTTTACATGGCGACCGTGACTTAGGTCGAGGATCGACCAGGACGAAAATTTCACGCAACGAGGGACAAATAAAATAGAAACAAGGGAAATCCATAAAAGGAAGAAGGAAGGCAAAAACGAAGGATAAAAAAAAATCGCAGTAAGTAGAGTGAGATGTGTGCCAAGAGAAGCGGAATTGTGCAGAAATTAAAAGCCAGAAAGGCAGAATTACTGAAAATGTTAAACAATAAAAAGTACCCACTCAGTTGGGATAAATCGGTAAAAATACATGCCGAAGTGGAATATATTAAAGAACAATTAGTAATTCGAAAAAACAAAGAAGCACCCGCACACACATCCACCTACACTGCTACACAGAATTTATCCAAAACTAAAATCTCTAATCCTCCACCCAAAGCAAAGGAGATACCCAGATTATCGAAGAGATGTCCGAATGACTGCGAGGGACCGTTAGGATCACCATATTGCGAGTATACCTGTGCAGCCAGCACCGGTACCCCACCAAGACAATAAGAAACCTGTGCAGCCAGCACCGGTCCCGTCTGGCGCTTCAAGCCAGACCCACTGAGGGAAATAAAAAGAAAAATAATAAGAGTCCTGAGGAAATGTTGAACCGACAGCGCTCCCGAGTGCGAACAACAACTTAAAATTAATTATAATAAATGCACTGCGATGCATAAAATAATAGATTTAAACAGAAATTGTTAACTCGTGCGACATAAAAGTTGCTCGATTAGAGTGTGGCCTGAAAACCACACACAAAATTAGGTAGGGATAAAATTGTAAAAAAAAAAAAACCTATTATTACATTCCATATAGAATCAAAAAATTAATTATAATTATAATGAAATTAAAAATTATCCCCCTCATAAAGTAATATTAAAAAAAAAAAAAAAAACCTATTATTACATTCCATATGTAATCAAAAAAAATAATAATGAAATTAAAAATTATCCCCCTCATAAAGTAATATTAAAAAAAAAAAAAAATTTAATTTACTCAATCATTCAAAGAATGACAATAATATAGACAAACAGGTCGAAAATATTGACCACTACACAAATATAAAATATACATATAATAAGAATACCGACCCCAAGAATGGGCCTAGTAGATACCAAGACTCCACTGCTAATGTCATTAATACAGTAGAAGTAGAGACACAAGGTCTGACTACTATAACTATATTATTGATAATAGTAGTGGTATTGATATCTGCTAGTTTACTTTTTAAAATTTATAAAGTGCACAATAGGTGCCTAAAGAAAAAAATATTTAAGCAAGGCAAATGACCTTGATAAAATATAAAATATAAAAAAAACAGTAAGATCTTATTAATAAATGTGTAGAGAAAACGACAAATAAATAAAAAAAAAGAAATTAAAAAAAGAAAAAAAAAAACACAAACATTAATTTTGTTAAAATAAAAAGAATAAAGAAATAATAAAAGAATTCGAAATAATATTTTTATAAACAAACAAATAACAACCAGAAGGAAGATAAGGAAAAATTTAGAAAATTTTTTTTTACAAAGATATGGAGTGGCAACAAATTCATGCCACATTACAGGAGTTAAAAAATAAATTCAGCAAATCATATAAATGCATTTCACAGAATAGGAATATTCTAGGAGACACAGTTAATAAACATGCTAAAATACTAGTTCAGTGCTTCAATTAGGCAAGAATAGTAGTACACAACAATAGGGAACAGCTGAATCAGGTACACTGGTCATCAGTGTCAAAGCTATTGATCAAATTTAGTACAGGTACAAAAGAAATACAATTTGGATATAACAATTCCATCTATTCTAAATACCCCTTTGACAGGAGAATTTTACAGAGATCAGGAAAATATAGATTCCTCAGAGCAATACGATTCTGAAGGCAATATAGGCCCAGAAATAAAAGAAAAGGACTTGCAGGATTTAACAATACCTGCGGTACTTAAACTACCAGAAAGAATAGAATCGGAAACAGATTCAACTTCGAGTGTACTAAAAGAAAAAATAATCATGGCACAAACCAATATCGAATTTATGAATACTGCATCACGGATTATACCGGATTTCAACGGTAAAGTGGAAAACTTACGTAGTTTTGTGGATGCTTTAGACATAATAAAATCGATACAGGGTGCTCATGAATTATTAACTGTGTCCTTAATTAAAACAAAAACAAAAGGACCAGCTAGAAACATAATAAGCAATGAGGTTACAGTTGAACAAATAATCAACAGACTCAAAGCTAACGTTAAAGGTGAGTCAGTCGACAACTTATCAGCAAGATTATTAAATCTAACGCAAATAAGTAAAACACTTAGCGTTTATACACAAGAAATTGAAAAATTAACAAAGTCTCTAGAGGGAGCATATATCGAAAACGATTATACCCTCGAACAAGCTAAAGCACTTAGCACAAAACAGGCTGTTGCAGCAATGAAGAAAAATTGCTTAAGCAAAGACGTTAAGACAGTTATGCGTTCTCGTCAGTTCAACAACATGGACGAGGCAATAGCTGCTTACATTGAAACATCTAATGATGTAGGCGAAGAGACTAACACAATAATGTATTATAACAACTACTCACAACGCGGTGGAAACCGCGGTCGTGGTAGTTATAGGGGCCGCAACTATAACAGAGGCGGCCAACGGTATAGTAACAATAATAATAACAATACCGGCTCTAGAGGTGCCTCGAAAAGAGGCGGTTCAAATAGAGGAAATAGAGGTAATTACCAGGTACGAGTAACACAAAGTACCTCGGTAAAACAACCAAGCGCCCTTGAGCACTTAATACAAAAAGTGTTCCACATAAATCTAAATCTCAGCAGCATAATAAAAATAAGCAACCAAAAAAATAATGAGCCATTAACTTTATTAGTAGATACCGGAGCTAACATATCAATACTAAAAAACAACAAAATATGTACAGAAATAAATAAAAATTTAAAAACAAATATAACAGGAATCGGTCAGGGAACAATAAAATCAATGGGAATAGCCAAAATTGATCTATTATTCGATTATTTTATAATCAGTCACAACTTTCAAATAGTCCATAATGAATTTCCCGTACCTTGTGACGGAATTCTGGGACTTGACTTCATTCGAAAACTCAATTGCGTAGTAGATTATCACAATGATGAACTAATACTACAACCGCAAACTGTCAATTACAGAATACACGTACCATTGTTAAACAATGAAATAAATAATTCAGTATTGTTACCAGCAAGGTCGGAAGTGTTTAGAAAAATCACACTTCAGACAAATGAAGCTACAGTATTAATACCAAATCAGGAAATTCATACTGGGGTATTAATAGCTAACAGTATCGTAGCAGGTAACAATGCAATAGTTAGTTCTAAACACAACAGGAGAATATATAAACATTAAAAATCCAGAAATTAAATTTGAAGAAAATTATGAAGTTGAATCCTTCATTAATAACAACAAATACAATAGAACAGATGAAGTCTAAAACAAACTAAAGTTCCCAGATCACGTAAGAACAGGGCTTACTGAATTGTGTACCAAATACAGTGACATATTCGGTCTCGAATCAGAAGCAATAACAAGTAATAATTTTATAAGCAAAAATTAAGATTAGCAGACAAAACCCCGGTATACATAAAAAACTATCGAAATGCAGAAACAGAAAAACCAGAAATAAACAGACAGATAGAAAAATTGATAAGAGATGGTATAGTAGAACCATTTATATCCGAATATAACAGCCCAACACTCTTAGTTCCTAAAAAGTCACTCCCAAATTCTAAGGAAAAGAAATGGCGTCTAGTAGTGGATTATCGACAAATTAATAAAAAATTACTAGCAGATAAATATCCACTACCTAGAATAGAAGAAATATTAGATCAATTAGGAAGAGCAAAATATTTTTCGTGTCTAGACCCTATGTCTGGATTTCATAAAATAGAGTTAGAAATATAACATCATTTTCTACGAGCACTGGCTCATATCGCTTTACGCGATTACCCTATGGTCTAAAGGTAGCCCCCAATTCATTTATGAGAATGATGCAACTTGCTTTTTCTGGTCTAGAACCATCGCAAGCATTTCTATATATGGATGATTTAGTGGTTATTGGCTGTTCTGAACAGCACATGTTCAAAAATCTTACAAGAATATTTGAACTTTGCAGAAAAACATAACCTTAAATTAAATCCAGAGATATGTTCATTCTTTTTGCACGAGGTAACATTCCTTGGCCATAAATGTACAGACCATGGCATCCTTCCGGATGACAAAAAATATGATGTTATTAAAAACTATCCAACTCCCACAGATGCAGATAGTGCACGACGTTTCGTCGCATTTTGTAATTATCACAGAAGATTCATAAATAATTTCGCACAATATTCATGTAATTTAACTAGGTTGTGCAAGAAAAATGTCCAATTCCAATGGACTAAAGAGTGTGAAGAATCATTCCAATATTTAAAAAAGGCATTAATGAAGCCAACATTATTGCAATATCCAGATTTTAGCAAAGAATTTTGCATAACCACAGATGCAAGTAAGCATGCATGTGGTGCAGTACTATCTCAAGACTGCAATGGTGCGCAACTACCTATTGCACATGCATCGAGATCTTTCACACAGGGAGAAAGTAATAAATCGACTACAGAACAAGAGTTAGCAGCAATACATTGGGCAATAAAACATTTCAGACCCTATATTTATGGAAGGCATTTCGTAGTAAAAACAAATCATAGGCCACTAGCATATTTATTTTCAATGAAAAATCCTACATCAAAACTAACAAAAATGAGATTAGATTTAGAAGAATATCAATTTACAGTTGAATATCTCAAGGGGAAAGACAATCATGTTGCGGATGCATTATCCCGCATAAATATTGAAGACTTAATCCAAATGAACAGAAACATATTGATGGTGCAAACAAGATCATCAAAAATACAGGAAAACATCTGCGCAGATGAAAAAATTAAAATGCATGAAAAAACAATTGAGCGGGCTACGAAGTTGTTAGCAATAACGACGTAAAGAAATTTGTAAAAATAAAAATGAATAATTTTAAGTGTTTACTCAAAAGAGGAAACCAAATTATCTCACAAATTTCAGTTAAAGATTTATATTCTAATGAAAACTTCGATTTAGATCAATTTTTTCAAAGGCTTATTTCAGAAGCTGGGATATACAAAATCATTAACTTACAGATGTCACCAAGTGAACAAATTTTCGAATTTGTCACTTTAAATAAATTTAAAAATAAGGGCAATAAAAATTTTAAAAATATAAAAATAGCGCTATTACAAAAGGTAAAAAATTATGTAAAAAAGTGTGTAGACTGCCAAAAGGCTAAGACTACAACACATACAAAAGCTCCAATGATAATAACAAACACCCCACAAACGGCTTTTGACATTGTTTTAATTGATACCATTGGACCATTACCTCGAACAGAGAATGGCAATGAGTATGCAATAACCATAATATGCGACTTAACGAAATATCTAGTAGCAATACCAGTAAAAGATAAAAGCGCAAAAACAGTAGCCAAAGCTATATTTGAATCATTTATACTAAAGTACGGTCCTATGAAGACGTTCATAACAGACATGGGTACTGAGTATAAAAATTCACTCATTAATGACTTCTGCGAATATATGAAAATTAGTAATGTATTATCAACAGCACACCATCACCAGACCTTAGGAACAGTAGAAAGAAGTCATCGAACATTCAATGAATACATACATACGTTCATACATCTCCATTGGAAAAGATTATTGGGACGAATGGTTGAATTACTTCACATACTGTTTTAATACTACCCCAACAACGGCACATAACTACTGTCCGTATGAACTTGTTTACGGAAGATTACCAAGGCAATTCACAGAATTTAATACTTTAACGAAAATAGATCCTATATATAATTTAGATGATTATGCAAAAGAGTTTAAATTTAAATTACAGATAGCATATAAAAGAGCTATATCCATGATAAAAATAGAAAAAGAAAAACGAAAAATAGAATACGACAAAAATATTAACGATTTAAAGCTAGAGATAGGAAACTTAGTACTACTCAAAAATGATTCAGGTCATAAACTAGAATCTACTTTACACTGTAAAGTAAAAGTTCATGAAGCTGCCAGATAAATTTTTTTCAGTATCCCATCTGGTTTTTCGCGGGTAACAATCGATAATATTCATGAAATATTTTAAATTAAATTTTCTCGAAAACGGCTGTTTAGATTTTGATAAAACACTTACAGAATATACATACATATGTATATTATTTTATGCTTAGTCCAATTTCTTAACATATCTTTAACATATTGTTTATTCCACGTCAATAGAAGCTATTCGAAAATGTGGGAGCTAATATTTTCATGGTCAAAATTTTAATACTTGCACCGCTTAAAATCGCCTAAAAGTCAATTATATATATAGATAATGCTATTGTTAATACGTTTAATCTTTGTTTTGATTAAAATAGGTAGTTATTAACAAAATAATTGATTTTAAAAATATTTAACAGCGACCGTCAGTACCTTGACGGACATTGCAAATCTTGAAAATTCTCTGTTGCATAACACTGGCATGCTTCAAAATGGTAACCTTGAAACAAAATGGAAATATGTAATTATTCATGGAGTGTGAAGGTTGTATTATAAGTCTATGTGGTTTTATAAAAATGTCAAAAATCAGATTTATGAACAACAATTACAATTGTTGACTGGAAGAATTTTATTAGGGACGTATGACTCCACATAGTAAAATAGGAAATGAAGGAAAAAATGATTTAGCTCCGATTAATAAAAATTTAATGTAAATCTTGGCCCCAATATGGTTTTTGCAATCGCTTAGTAATATTTTCAAAAGGCCAAAAAGATTAATCGCTTCGATTTTCTCTCTATATTCGCACAGCTATGAAGCTTTAAAGACGACATACATACATACAAGTTAACTTCTTCTTATTTGAGGGGGTCACCTTGCAGAAGCAAGGATTTGATTTAAATAAACCAACGGCTCACACACCCCCAAATGATCAAGACGTTGGTTCGATCTTACGTTATAATTGTTTATTCTAACTCTAATGTCCGTGTCCGTCGGGTGTTCATCACCCAACCACCGCATGCCTCGGCCTCTCGGTCCAAACTGCCAACACTCCCACTGCTACTCCTCCTCCTGCTTGCTCCCGCTTCTGCTGCCGATGCTGCTGCTGTATCGTGTTAACTTACATATATCTCCGATAATTATTGTCCGATTTCGAAATTTGGTCAGCTGGTGCATATTAGCCATATTATTGAGTGGCTAATTATATTTTCATCATTGTGGTAATATTGCGTCACCCTCTAATTGTGTTGTGATTGGTTGTCCGCATTTTGTCGCTTTATGGAGTACCGAGAGTAGCGAGACGATAGCGTTGTGACACTGTTGCCGAGTGTGGTTCAAGGTAATGAAAATGTGCACGGCACAACTCGAAACGAGTTGCGCTATGGTGAAAAACATTGTGGGGCAATCTCATGCGCAAATTCCTGAGATAGCTGTTACATATAGATTGGCACATGCGATTGTTTCGAATCACTCTGCATATGTTTGTATGCAGGTCGATTCTTATGCGATCTAAACATGTCATGCGAGAAAAATGAGCTCCGTACTCCACTTTGCAAACGTATCATTACTTATGTAAGCTTTTGGATTGTTGGAGCAATTTTTAAAGAATTCTGCCTATTAACTCTTATTGAGTATAAAGAAATATGCTTCCAATTCCTTCACCACAGAAATGGGGAATTTCCAATAGTTTGTGTTCAATTCTGCAAAAGCCGTTACGCTAAAATACCACTACGGTTGGCTTGAACAATATTAGACTCTAAGTGTGGGATACAATATTTCTCAAATAGACGACTTCGATGATTGGTTTAAATATACAGTAACCATTCTTTTATCCCACACTAAAAATGAGATGGCTCGCAATGCCTTACTACATTTCACAGATAAGGGTCCAGAAAGTTTTAGTCTGGATAATTGTGAAAATAAAAGTATCCCCGATAAGAGAATTGGTGATGATAGCCTGAAAACGGTAGCTAGAAAAAATAATTAAAGTAACGTTTTAGCTACTTTGCCAATGAAATTCAAGATATGGTTTCGATGTTCCCAGCTAATGAAGAAGAACAAAATGTATATTTTCATCTTAAAATGGCACAAGTTATTTTAAGAAAATATGTAGTATTTGCGCCATTTTGGACTAATTTAATGGGTATTTTTTCTTTGACAAAACAAATAAAAGACCCAGCAATGGACCTATAGAAGCTTTTCTTAAAACAATTAAGCATAGTGTCATTCAAAATAAACAAGGCTTGAAACTCGGAAGATTTATTCGAGAAATTGAAAAACTTTCAAATCCTGTAGTAAGACAAGTGAGACTTGCTCACCCAGATCGCATTAATTCGCCGATAGTCCATGGTACTGTGATTAAAGCATGTTCTAATGTTCGTCAAAAGACAGCTTTAACTGATATTTCAAATAAGAAGCTTTTGCAACTATAAGGAAAGTTGGAAGAAAAAGGGGGCCGAAAAGGTCAAAGACAGGTTTGTTCAAATGTGTCTTTACCGGTCTTTTAAAAAATGAATACTGAATGTAAACTGCCAGAAGTAAATGAAAATACAAATGAATCATTGGTCTATTTGGTGCAGTCTGCATATACTTAGCTTTAGCATAAAGGAAAGCATATACTTAGCTTTAGCATAAAGGAAAGCTATATGCAGATGCTTAACAGTCATTCGACACCAGAAGATTGCATTGCTCCAAATGTACATTATTACGTTTTAAATTGTAGGACTCTCCATCACACTATCGATGGCGCAGCTTGGCCGATAGTGCGGATAGTGTCATCGATAGTTCGGTTACACATCACTCATTCCTTTTAGCGCTATTTTTCGGGGCGACGCTTACAATACAACTGTGTAATTAAAATTGTATGAGCGCACAATTGTGAAATTCGTATGAGAAGGCAAAATTGAACTATAAACATTAAAAATACATAAAAACAACACCAGGAAAAAATCTTACACATATTGGCGTTAGCGTTTTCCTATAATAAACACAGGGCGGCCAAATTACACTCTTTTTGATTAACTTAAAACCAAAAAACAAAAAAAAAAAGCACAATTATAATTATAATTATAATTTGGTTGTTGTTTTGATTTTTTTTTTTTTAAATGGATCGCTTTGCAAAAGATAGGTATTATAATGCATTCTTTATGCAATTAAAAAGAATTTTAACCAAGTTTTTGTTTTATACAAGGAAAACGACGCAGTTCGACTCCACCTTGAGATTGCAGTTCAGGGTCGGAAAAAGAGTTTGCGCCTGAGAAAAGGCAAAATATAAAGAATAAAATATCGAAAGTGTGGAAATATTTTAAGCGGTCTGACGACAAAAGATTTGCGAAGTGTCTAAACTGCGCAAAAGAATACAAAACGAGCGGGAACACTTCCAATTTGCGTGACCACATAAATAGATTCCACCCACATTTAAAAGATGCACCGGATTCTTCCACAACAGATGCAGATGCTGATAAGGGCAATGCCGCATCTTCAAGCACCAGTTCCAGGTCCAGCATGCGCTCTATAGATTCATTTTTTAAAAGAGCCACACTATACGATACAAACAGTAGTCGAAAAAAGGCCATCGACAAAGCCTTAACCAGGTTCATAGCCAAAGATGTGCAGCCTTAGAGCATCATCAAAGATGAAGGCTTTGTAGAGTACACGGAAGTGTTGGATCCGAGGTACAAGCTGCCTAGTCGAACTTATTTGAGAGATGTGCTAATGATGAATTTGTTTCGAGAAACTTCGGCAAAATTGACCATAATGTTGGAAGATATTTCACACATTGCCATCACATGCGATTTATGGACATCAATTGCAAATGTTCACTTCTTAACCGTAACGAGCCATTTTGTTCATAATTATACGATGAAAACGGCATCGTTAGCCATGCGCAAGTTGATTGATCCAACAAATCACTCCGCTAAAAATATAGCAGATACCTTGCTAGAAATACTCAACTCTTGGAAAGTCCTTGAAAAAACTGTGTGCATCGTAACTGATAATGCCAGTGCTATGCTGAATGCATTTAATACTCTATTCACAAAATGTAAGGTAATAGTGAAATTTTTCAAGAAAAGCACCATAGTAAACGAAAAATTTAAAATGGTTCAAGAAAAGTTCGCTAAAAGCCTCTTGCAGGAAACGCCAACCAGGTGGAACAGTTTCTATTATATGATAGAACACATCCTGGCAACGCACGAATCTATTGCAACGGTTTTTTTATCAACGAAAAATGCACCGTTGCCATTTACAGCTGAAGAAAGAAATATATTGAACGACATAGAAAAAATATTATCGCTTTTCCAGCAAATAAGTGAAAAAATGTCTGGCGGAAAATATGTAACGATATCCTTAATTATCCCGATGGTGTATGGTCTTTACCGAAAAGTGAAAGATCTTTCACCTCAATTGCAAACTCCGGAAGGAGAAATAATGAGAAACGTATTATTGGAGTCCATTGTGAAGCGGCTGTCCACGTACGAACAACGAACAGTTACAAGGATGGCAACCATTTTAGATCCGCGGTTTAAAAAAGATGTCTTTCAACACAATGGGAATGCTGAGCAAGCAGCAAAATGTTTTGAAAACGAATTAATGGATTTCGCTCAACATGAAAACCCCAGTGCCGCCGACTTGGACGTCAGCACTCCACAGGGTTTTTTCTTAGATTTTTTGACTGAACTCGTCAGCGACAAGCGTGGAAATGTGCGATCGGATGCCATTATAATGAAGCGCCAGTATTTGGAGAGGGCTTTAGCTCCTCAAGATATGGATCCACTATTACGGATTAAGGTGAAATTAAATTATTAATTATTGATACATCAAAACTAATTTTTTATATTGTATTTTATTACAGGTGAACCAGATGGACTTCCCAAACATTAACAATTTAATGTTTAAATATTTTTGCATCCCCGCAACATCCGTTGAATCCGAAAGGATGTTTAGCAAGGCGGGACAAATTGTGTCCGACAGAAGAGCAAAACTAAAAGAAGAAAATGTAAATGTACTTTTATTTTTAAACCGAAACCTTTGGGTTAAGTAATTAATTACAATAATAATAAAGAAAACAAATAAAAATTTGAAATGAATGAAACCAAAAAACTTTTTATATTTTAGCGCTTTTTTTGTTTTAGGACTATCGTTCAACTATCGATAGTACTATCGACCACCATCGATGGTTTTGAAATTACTATCATCGATGGCGCCCACTATCGATAGTTCTCCACCTCTAGTCCTGACTGCAATGGTTTTATATACCATATTGAACTAGACGATATTGTAACTTTGCAAAATATGGCATGGTTATCAAACTTTATTGTCGATGTTGCATTAACTGCATTCATTTATGACGAGCATAATGGTAGATAAACAAATTTTCCATGTCAAAGCGACTATGCTATTAATAATTATGAACTAATAAATAATGTTAAACAAATCGCTCGAAATCGCTTACGACACACAAAAGGACGCTTTAGTTGCGTCATTTTGATATTGCAATATGCCAAATACTATATTAAAAATAAACCATTAACTAACTTAAGATCTGCTATATTTATAAGAGACATTTTCGAAAAAATAATAAACTATAGCGATGCCGTTTTAAAGACCTGCTTATATTGTTGCAGGCGGCTAGACAAAGTGTCTAAAATGGAATGTGTAATATGTAACAGATCTCTTTGCATTAAATTCATTGCAAATTTTTATAATATAATAAATAAACATTTAATTTATGTATAAGATTTGCAATTTTTCTTCCGAATAGCGATGAACTTAAAGATTAAGGACATACATACAGTGGCTCACAGCTTATTTGATACAGGGCAATTTTTTGTTTTTACACCTCCTTAATATCGAAAATATCAGGTTTATCGATAAATTAAAAATGTAGTCGTCTAGGTGTATATTTAAAATACTAGTTCTAAGTAATGGGTTTCCCGGGAATTTCTGTTTTTGGCGAGGAAGGCAATAATTACGGGTAGTCGTGAAATTTAGAGCTCTCAGCTTATTTGATACAGCCACTTTTATGTAAGTAAAATGACCAAATTCGAGGTTTTTTCAATATAATAAGCATTTTGCTATGTTTGGTCAATACAGCAGACGTTATTTTTTGCGAACTGGGAAAATTTAATTCAAGATATTTAAAATGGGCCCACGAACAACCATTGAGAAGCGTGAGCTGGTAATCCACCTTTCCAAGAAAGGAGAGAGTGTCCGAAAAACTGCTGAGCTGGTGGATTTAAGTCCATCTACAGTCCAGCATATAATAGAGCGCTTCAAACACCAAAATCGGATAGAAAATAAGGGCAGAAACGCGCCAAATAAAATTTTCAATGAGTCCGACGAGCGCTATATCATAAGAAAAATTAAGGCTAACCCCAAGCTATCTGCCCCAAAGTTGGCTGCAGAGGTGGAGGATGAACTGGGCAAGGCGTCGAGCGCAGAAACTGTCCGGCGTGTGCTGCGAGACCATGATTTTAATGGCCGAGTAGCTCGAAAGAAGCCATTTATTTCTAAAAAAAATGTGCAGAGCCGACTCTCCTTCGCCAAGGAAATGATTTTAAAGGATTCCTCATTTTGGAAAACTGTGATTTTCTCAGACAAGTCAAAATTTAATATTTTTGGCTCCGACGGGATGACTTATGTGTGGAGAAAGCCGAAAACTGAGCTTCAAAAAGAGAACCTAAAAGCTACAGTGAAGCATACAGGTGGCCACGTGATGGTTTGGGCTTGTATGTCCGCAGCCGGAGTCGGAAATTTAGTTAACCTGCTCCAAAGCGCCGAAAAGCTGGGAATAGCAGAGGATTTCAGTTATTATCAAGATAACGACCCGAAGCATAAGGCAGGAATCGTTTAAGCGTGGTTAATTCGGAACTGCCCTCATGTGATGAAACCACCGGCACAGTCTCTTGACATGAACGTCATCGAGAATTTATGGGCAATATTATATTGCGGAGTTAGGAAACACAAAATTTCTAACAAAGAGGACTTAAAGAAAGCCTTACTGGAGGAATGAGCCAAAATTACTCCCAGCTACACCCAAAAGTTGGTAGATTCCATGCCAAATAGACTGCAGGCTGTTATTAACGCTAAAGGAATGCACACCAAATACTAAAATAAGCACTAACATTAAATTTAAGCATTTTACTAACACTGTATCAAATAAGCTGTGAGCAAAGTTTTGGAGTTAATTTTGCTTTTTTTGTTTTTTGCTGTTGAACAGCTATATTTTGAATTAAAATTCTTTGTTTTCAAAAACTAGAAGTCGTCCTCTTTAAAATGGCATATAAAGATTTTCAGATTTTCATTATAGTTTTTGAATTATGACGCCAGCAATTTTAAAAAATGGGCTGTATCAAATAAGCTGTGAGCCACTGTAGTTCCCAATCGGTAAATAAATGTATGTATACGCCCGTCGCAATACTTATTTTCTTGGATATTCTAAGAAAAGTCAAGAATCCGATGTTGCGTCTACAGCTCCGTCGACGCCCGTTGTGCGTGTCGGATATTGTGCAATTTAATTATTCTCAACTTATGTACTGCATACATACATATATACACAGGGCATCTAGCTTTTTCAAGTTTTGTTCTCTGGAAGAATACAAAGGAAATGTTTTGTCTCTTTCACACTACATTTGTCTGCATGTATGTATCCGTACTAAGTATCGTATTTCACTCAAACTTGGTGGAGGTTGTTAAAACAATTTGAACCCAAGAAAAAAACAATAAAATTAGTATAATTAATACTCATTTTTCAGCCTACGACGGATTTGAACCTATCCTTTTGTTTTGTAAGGCTAGTTTTATTATACCCAATGTGGCGGGGCATGCCAACCTTTTACCAGAATTTTCTGGAAAAATATAATGGGATACAATTGTAGACATACATATGTATGTATGTACATATGTATTTACTTACGCAATTATAAAATCTGCAGTGTTTAAAGATCGTCATTCATTCAAATTCAAAAGCAAAACATGCGCATTCTAACTAACGGTAAAAATTTCTGCGAATCGCAGAAACTCTGTAAAAATATTCTGATAGCAAAAACATGAATCCATAACCCCCCTTGAGACCATGGTGTAAAGTAAAAGTTCACGAAGCTGCCAGATAAATTTTTTTTCAGTATCCCATCTGGTTTTTCGCGGGTAACAATCGATAATATTCATCAAAAATTTTTAATTAAATTTTCTCGAAAACGGCTGTTTAGATTTTGGTAAAACTCTTACGGAATATACATACATACATATATTATTTTATGCTTAGTCCAATTTCTTAACATATCTTTAACATATCGTTTATTCCACGTCAATAGAAGCTATTCGAAAATGTGGGAGCTAATATTTTCATGGTCAAAATTTTAATACTTGCACCGCTTAAAATCGCCTAAAAGTCAATTATATATATAGATAATGCTATTGTTAATACGTTTAATCTTTGTTTTGATTAAAATAGGTAGTTATTAACAAAATAATTGATTTTAAAAATATTTAACAGCGACCGTCAGTACCTTAACGGACATTGCAAATCTTGAAAATTCTCTGTTGCATAACACTGGCATGCTTTAAAATGGTAATCTTGAAACAAAATGGAAATATGTAATTAATCATGGAGTGTGAAGGTTGTATTATAAGTCTATGTGGTTTTATAAAAATGTCGAAAATCAGATTTATGAACAACAATTACAATTACCATTCGCACTTCTTCGTGGATTGACGTGTTTTTAAAATCAAAGCATTAAACTTATTGTTTCTGAACAACAACAAACCCTACACAGTTGTTGCTGTTCTTGTTAATCTTTGCTCTTGTGTTTGTACTTCTTACCGTTTCAATTTGCTCTCGCCCACACATTGTTGTTGCATGTGCATTGTTTGTGGCTCTCCCGCTCTTCTTTAATTCCTTTTGTTCGTGCTCGCATCTTTGCACCGCGTACAAGTGACACGTGTAACTGTGTAATTTCTCTTAGATATTTTCAATCTTTCTCTGCAAGTTTGACCCAAGTGTCGAATTTGCTTTAAAACTGAGTGAGTTTTTTCTTTGGCTTTTTTCTGTGACATTATTTTTCTAGTTTCAATTAATACTTGCAATTAATTTTATAATGTCTGTCTGCTCTAATAAAAAGTGTTTAAACCCCCCCGCGCCCCATAACGCATTTCTCGCATGTTGGCTGTGTGAAAATGTCATGCACGTTAAGTGTGCTGACCAGGGACAGGTTTAAAAAACTCTCATCTAGTTTTCGTAAACTCTACGACGAGTTTAATGCTGTGGAGACGGAATTTAGTAGCTATAAGCTGCTGAATGAGTCTCCAAAGCGAAAGAAAACTAGTGTGCGTAACTTGTCCCCGCATCTGCCGATACCTAACTTAGTCTCGGCCGCGATGTCACATTCACCATCTCAAGACACAAATCCGCCGCAGCTAATATCGTTTACAACCCCCATCCCGCATGGTGGCCGTAAGGATGAGGCGATTTCCGTTTCTCCAGGAAATGGTCTCTCCTTGCAGACGAATGTAGCTGTAGTTTCCGAAAAGTCTGGGCAATCATCAAGTATTGTTATTGCCGATAGTCGTCCAGTTAGAGGCACACTTACGGACAGTCAAGGCGACTCAATCGCGACATCTAGAGACGCCATTGATTTAAGGCCTGGCTCCCGTAGGCCTCTGACTGGAGTTCCACCAAAGAAACATATCTTTGTTTCTAGACTTGATCCCGAACATTCGTCGGATGATGTCTTAGCATATATTAAGACAAAAGTTCAAGTCTCCAAAATAGTGGTGGAAAAATTCAAGTTCAATTATTCAAGGGAGATATCTTCCTTTAAAATAGGTGTCCCGGTCGAACTGTTTGACTGCATTTGTAGTAACAGTTTTTGGCCGGATCACATCTGAGTAAAAGAATACACGGCCAAAAAGAAAACTCAGAGGTCTGTCAAGCTTTCAATCCCTCCCAATTCCTTGCCTTCTGGAACGCCAGCATCTGCTGGTGTCCAAAAAAACTAGTTTCGTCCCTTTCTCTGGCCTATCAGAATGTAAGAGGACTTAAATCTAAGCTTCCTAGACTATATGTAGATAGTTTAGCATTTGACTTTAAAATTTTAGTGTTTACAGAGACATGGCTTAAACCTGATATTAGCGATGCATCCGTTCTTTCTTCAAAATTTTCAATTTATAGGTGTGATCGGACTTCTCGTGCAGGCGGAGGAGTTTTGATTGCGGTGGACTCTGCCTTATACTCTGACCAGATTCATCTACCTGTTAATCAGGAAATTGAGTTTGTCAGTGTCAAGGTTGGACTTAAATCCTTCTCGGTCTACATCACTTGTTCTTATATCCCGCCACAATCCGACATGACGGTATATATTAAACATTTAGAATATATTGAACATGTTTCATCATTACTTTCTAATAGGGACATATTAATTGTCTTTGGTGATTTTAATCTACCTGAAATAGCATGGTCCCCTTCTGACGAGTCTGGCCTGCTGCTCCCTTGTACTTCACATTTATTTATTGATGGCCTGTTCGAGTTATCATTAACTCAAATAAATCCAGTGCGTAATAAAAATGGAAGATCTTTGGATCTGATATTCGTGTTGGATTCTACCAACTACGCAGTCGCTAGAATTGACCCTCTTGTCTTTCCAGAAGACAACTTTCATCCCACTTTGGAATTAACTGTTGATCTGCCGTTTCGTGCACCAATTGTTAGTGCCTGCCCTGTGCCCAAATCCCGTAACTTTCGTAAAACTAACTTTGTCAAACTAAATAGTCTCATTCTTTCAACAGATTGGTCCTCCTTGTACAGATGTTCAGACATGAATCAAGCTATTTCTTTGTTTTATAATACTCTCGATTCTCTTTTTGAAGTTTGTGTCCCATTGAGGACTCCGGTGTTGTCTCACAGACCTCCCTGGTTTTCTCGTGAGTTATCCAACTTGAAGAATGTGAAATCGAGATATTATAGAAAGTATAAGAAATCGGGTCGTTCTTCAGACTTTGCTCTATACTCAGTTGCACGTTCTAACTTTATGATGCTTAATGCAGAATGCTATAAAAATTACCTTCAGCGTTGTAAATTAGAGTTTTCCCGCGACCCGAAGCGGTTTTATAATTTTGTCAATACTAAACGTAAGACATCTATCCACCCATCTTGTTTATCTTTTGAAAATATCACAGCCGACTCTGATCAAGCAATTGCTGATCTGTTTGCTGATTTTTTCACATCTACTTACTCCTCAGTAGAATATCGAGCAAATCTTCCGTATCATTATCAGTTAAGAAAAATCTAATTGTATCTGTATTCCTTCGATCGAAGAAAGTTCGCTCCATAGCGTGCTTAATTCAGTAAAACCTGTGTACTCACCTGGTCCTGATGGTATACCTGGATGTGTAATAAGGTTTTGCGCCGCGGCATTATGTAAGCCAATTCAAAAACTTTTTCTATTGTCCGTTAAATCTTCAACTTTTCCATCCATTTGGAAGGAATCCTATATAATTCCTCTCCATAAAACTGGTAGGAAATCCGATGCATCTAACTATAGGGGTATTTCTAAATTGTCCGCTATTCCTAAAGCTTTTGAAAAGTTAATTACTTCTCAACTGCAACATTTTTGTAGTTCTATAATTTCACCATCGCAGCATGGATTTGTGAAACGTAGATCTACAACCACTAACCTTTTAGAATTTACATCATTGACGATCGAAGGATTTCGGAATGCAAGGCAAACTGATGTCATATATACTGATTTCAGCAAGGCTTTTGATTCTGTTAATCATACGCTACTTCTCCTTAAATTAAATAACATTGGCTTCCCTAGCCCTTTAGTTTCCTGGATTCGGGAATATCTGACAGGCAGAACACAGAAAGTTCTTTTCAAGTCTTTATATTCTAGGTCCATAAATGTGACTTCGGGAGTGCCCCAGGGCAGTCATCTGGGACCATTGCTTTTTACTCTTTTTATCAATGATCTTCCGTCTGTTATAAATCATTCTCATGTCCTTGTGTACGCATATGATGTTAAGCTTTGTCTTAGTTACAAAGATATTATCTCTCCCTGTCGGTTACAATCTGATCTTCGAAATTTTCAGTCGTGGTGTCAAAATAATTTGTTAAGTTTAAATCCAACCAAATGCAAGGCCATGACTTTTCACAAAAATACTCCGCGGTTGGTAACTTATTTTCTTAATGACATCCCACTAAAACGTTTTCATGAGATGAACGATTTGGGCGTCCTTATGGACTATAAATTAACCTTTAAATCTCATATCTCCACTACTGTAGGTAAAGCTATGGGTGTTCTTGGGTTTGTTAAACGATGGTCAAAGGAGTTTGATGACCCTTATACAACCAAAATTCTTTTTACCTCATTGGTTCGTCCTATTTTAGAATATGGATCTTGCATATGGTCTCCTCAATATGACTCACACAAATCAAGAATAGAATCTGTCCAAAAACAATTCCTACTCTTTGCTCTTCGTGGTCTGAACTGGGATCGCAATATCAATCTGCCATCGTACTCTAGTAGACTTCTTCTTGTTAACCTACCATCTCTTAGTAATCGTAGAATAATGCTTGGTGTGATTTTTATGCACAAGCTCCTTAATGGTGATATAGACTCTCCTAAGCTATTGAGCCAAGTAAATCTATCGGTTCCTTGTAGGCCTACTAGAAATTTTATACCTCTATCTCTTCCCCGCTGTACTACTAACTATGCTCTGCATGAACCTTTCCGAGTACTTTGTTCTGATTACAATCGACTTTACTGTGTAATCAGTTCGGAGCTCTCTCTTCCTACATTAAAAACATCTATCCTTTTACATTTAGCTCGTAACTAGTTATAGTTTTCGTTTCTTGTCTGTTTTGTGGAATGTCCCCGCGACTCGAGCCATGCGTCATGCGGCTAGCGCCCCTCGGTCGGTTGGGCGGGAGGTTGTGGGCACTTAGTGCGAATCCCATCATTCGCGCGAAAAAAAAAAAAAAAAAAAAAAAAATTGTTGACTGGAAGAATCTTATTAGGGAGGTATGACTCCACATAGTAAAATAGGAAATGAAGGAAAAAATGATTTAGCTCCGATTAATAAAAATTTAATGTAAATCTTGGCCCCAATATGGTTTTTGCAATCGCTTAGTAATATTTTCAAAAGGATTTTCAAAAAGATTAATCGCTTCGATTTTCTCTCTATATTCGCACAGCTATGAAGCTTTAAAGACGACATACATACAAGTTAACTTCTTCTTATTTGAGGGGGTCACCTTGCAGAAGCAAGGATTTGATTTCCATAAACCAACGGCTCACACACCCCCAAATGATCAAGACGTTGGTTCGATCTTACGTTATAATTGTTTATTCTAACTCTAATGTCCATGTCCGTCGGGTGTTCATCACCCAACCACCGCATGCTTCGGCCTCTCGGCCCAAACTGCCAACACTCCCACTGCTACTCCTCCTCCTGCTTGCTCCCGCTTCTGCTGCCGATGCTGCTGCTGTATCGTGTTAACTTACATATATCTCCGATAATTATTGTCGGATTTCGAAATTTGGTCAGCTGGTGCATATTAGCCATATTATTGAGTGGCTAATTATATTTTCATCATTGTGGTAATATTGCGTCACCCTCTAATTGTGTTGTGATTGGTTGTCCGCATTTTGTCGCTTTATGGAGTACCGAGAGTAGCGAGACGATAGCGTTGTGACACTGTTGCCGAGTGTGGTTCAAGGGAAATGTGAATGAAAATGTGCACTGCACAACTCGAAACGAGTTGCGCTATGGTGAAAAACATTGTGCTGTTACATATAGATTGGCACATGCGATTGTTTCGAATCACTCTGCATATGTTTGTATGTAGGTCGATTCTTATGCGATGTAAACATGTCATGCGAGAAAAATGAGCTTACTTATGTAAGCTTTTGGATTGTTGGAGCAATTTTTAAAGAATTCTGCGGATTAACTCTTATTGAGTATAAAGAAATATGCTTCCAATTCCTTCACCGCAGAAATGGGGAATTTCCAATAGTTTGTGTTCAATTCTGCAAAAGCCGTTACGCTAAAATACCACTACGGTCGGCTTGAACAATATTAGACTCTAAGTGTGGGATACAATATTTCTCAAATAGACGACTTCGATGATTGGTTTAAATATACAGTAACCATTCTTTTATCCCCCACTAAAAATGAGATGGCTCGCAATGCCTTACTATATTTCCCAGATGAGCGTCCAGAAAGTTTTAGTCTGGATAATTGTGAAAATAAAAGTATCCCCGATAAGAGAATTGGTGATGATACCCTGAAAACGGTAGCTAGAAAAAGTAAATTAAAGCAACGTTTTAGCTACTTTGCCAATGAAATTCAAGATATGGTTTCGATGTTCCCAGCTAATGAAGAAGAACAAAATGTATATTTTCATCTTAAAATGGCACAAGTTATTTTAAGAAAATATGTAGTATTTGCGCCATTTTGGACTAATTTAATGGGTACAATAGACCTATAGAAGCTTTTTTTAAAACAATTAAGCATAGTGTCATTCAAAATAAACAAGGCTTGAAACTCGGAAGATTTATTCGAGAAATTGAAAAACTTTCAAATCCTGTAGTAAGACAAGTGAGACTTGCTCACCCAGATCGCATTAATTCGCCGATAGTCCATGGTACTGTGATTAAAGCATGTTCTTATAAACTTGGAGTTCGTCAAAAGACAGCTTTAAGTGATATTTCAAATAAGAAGCTTTTGCAACTATAAGGAAAGTTGGAAGAAAAAGGGGGCCGAAAAGGTCAAAGACAGGTTTGATCAAATGTGTCTTTACCGGTATTTTAAAAAATGAATACTGAATGTAAACTGCCAGAAGTAAATGAAAATACAAATGAATCATTGGTCTATTTGGTGCAGTCTGCATATACTTAGCTTTAGCATAAAGGAAAGCTTATACTTAGCTTTAGCATAAAGGATAGCTATATGCAGATGCTTAACAGTCATTCGACACTAGAAGATTGCATTGCTCCAAATGTACATTATTACGTTTTAAATTGTAGGACTCTCTTTAAGAGTGCCCATGGTCCTGACTGCAATGGTTTTATATACCATATTGAACTAGACGATATTGTAACTTTGCAAAATATGGCATGGTTATCAAACTATATTGTCGATGCTGCCTTAATCATTTATGATGAGCATGATAATAGTTCACAAAATTTTCCATGTCAAAGCGACTATGCTATTAATAATTATGAACTAATAAATAATGTTAAACAAATCGCTTACGACACACAAAAGGACGCTTTAGTTGCGTCATTTTGATATTGCAATATGCCAAATGCTATATTAAAAATAAACCATTAACAAACTTAAGATCTGCTATATTTATAAGAGACATTTTCGAAAAATTTAAAGACCTGCTTATATTGTTACAGGCGGCTAGACAAAGTGTCTAAAATGGAATGTGTAATATGTAACAGATCTCTTGGCATTAAATTCATTGCAAATTTTTATGATATAATAAATAAACATTTAATTTATGTATAAGATTTGCAATTTTTCTTCCAAATAGCGATGAACTTAAATACATAGTTCCCAATCGGTAAATAAATGTTGGACCTGCCTTACATCTTTATATCATTCGTCTAAATAGTGATATAGTTTTTATACCCTGTACCCATAGGGTAAAAGGGTATATTAAAGTCGCTAAAATGTATGTAACTGGCAGAAGGAGAATTTTCCGACCCCATAAAGTATATATATTCTTGATCAGTATCAATAGCCGAGTCGATTGAGCCATGTCCGTCTGTCCGTCCGTCCGTATGAACACCTAGATCTCAGAGACTATAAGAGCTAGAGCAACCAAATTTGGTGTCAACATCCGTCTGTTGTGTAGACAGGTTAAGTTTGTTTCAAATTTTTGCCACGCCCACTTCCGCCCCCGCAATTTGGGGAAAACCTATAACTAAGGCAATATTAAACATATCGTATTCATATTTGGCATGCACATTAATATAGCCAAAATAGCTGACCTAATTTGACCGAAATCGGACAATAATTATCGGAGATATACGTATTTCCGTTTTGTACTGAAACGCCCCATGCAAAATGGGCTGTTAAGTGTGAGCGAGATAGCATGCGTTCGCTGTTGATGCATGGCAAGCAGTGCAGTGTTGCTGCATGGCAAGCAGTGCATGCTAAGAGAATTATTTTTGTAAATTGATGGCGATTTTGATTATTTTTGACTTTATGGGATACTTTTACTTGGTACAGGGTATACTCAATGTCGGCAGGGACGACTTGCTTGCTTCATTTTTTTTTTGTTTTGTCTTTTTTTAATGAGGCTTGGAACTCGATCACGATTTCGATTTCGATCTCTATACCGAAAACCATTTGCGACATTTACATTTATTTCAATTTTCACAAATTATGGTTTCCTCTTCGAAAACGTTTTAGTTTCGATCTGAAAGCAGACAATTTCTTGCATTACCCACAAAACTTTAAATTGTTTTTTGAAATTTTATAAATAAATTATAATTTGAAAATCACAACACTTCTTGAATTTATATTATTTAACATTATTGAAAGCTTTATGAAACTTTGCTAATATTTTAATCAGTTTTCTTAAAAGTATCATTTTAATTGAATATATCTTTATATTATATTTATTTTAAAAAATGCAGAAACATATAAATATTAATTTTTTTGTGTAATCTTTGCTTATTTTCCCTGACTTTGCTCAGAAAATAATGATTAATTATACCCTGTACCAATAGGGTAAAAGGGTATATTAAAGTCGCTAAAATGTATGTAACAGGCAGAAGGAAAATTTTCCGACCCTATAAAGTATATATATTCTTGATCGGTATCAATAGCGAAGTCGATTGAGACATGTCCGCCTGTCCGCCTGTCCGTCCGTCCGTCCGTCCGTCCGTATGAACACCGAGATCTCAGAGACTATAAGAGCTAGAGCAACCAAATTTGGTGTCAACATCCGTCTGTTGTGTAGACAGGTTAAGTTTGTTTCAAATTTTTGCCACGCCCACTTCCGCCCCCGGAATTTGGGAAATACCTATAACTAGAGCAATATTAAAGATATCGTATTCTTATTTGGTAAGCACATTAATATAGCCAAAATGTACCACCTGACCAAATTTAAGCGAAATCGCACAATAATTTTCGGAGATATACGTATTTCCGTTTTGTACTGAAACGCCCCATACAAAATGGGCTTTTAAGTGTGAGCGAGATAGCATGCGTTCGCTGTTGCTGCATGGCAAGCAGTGCATGCTAAGAGGATTTTTTTTTTGTAAATTGATGGCGATTTTTATTGTTTTTGACTTTATAGAGTACTTTTATTTGGTACAGGGTATTCTCAATGTCGGCAGGGACGACTTGCTTGCTTCATTATAATTTTATAACGATTCTTTTGAAGTGTGCCAATACTTTTTTGGCGATGTTGCGTCTACAGCTCCGCCGACGCCCGTTGTGCGTGTCGGATATTGTGCAATTTAATTATTCTCAACTTATGTATTGCATACATACATATATACACAGGGCATCTAGCTTTTTCAAGTTTTGTTCTCTGGAAGAATACAAAGGAAATGTTTTGTCTCTTTCACACTACATTTGTCTGCATGTATGTATCCGTACTAAGTATCGAATTTCACTCAAACTTGGTGGAGGTTGTTAAAACAATTTGAACCCAAGAAAAAAACAATAAAATTAGTATAATTAATACTCATTTTTCAGCCTACGACGGATTTGAACCTATCCTATTGTTTTGTAAGGCTAATTTAATTATACCCAATGTGGCGGGGCATGCCAACCTTTTACCAGAATTTTCTGGAAAAATATAATGTGATACAATTGTAGACATACATATGTATGTATGTACATATGTATTTACTTACGCAATTATAAAATCTGCAGTGTTTAAAGATCGTCATTCATTCAAATTCAAAAGCAAACGATGCGCATTCTAAGTAACGGTAAAAATTTATATCGTTTATTCCACGTCAATAGAAGCTATTCGAAAATGTGGGAGCTAATATTTTCATGGTCAAAATTTTAATACTTGCACCGCTTAAAATCGCCTAAAAGTCAATTATATATATAGATAATGCTATTGTTAATACGTTTAATATTTGTTTTGATTAAAATAGGTAGTTATTAACAAAATAATTGATTTTAAAAATATTTAACAGCGACCGTCAGTAGCTTGACGGACATTGCAAATCTTGAAAATTCTCTGTTGCATAACACTGGCATGCTTCAAAATGGTAATCTTGAAACAAAATGGAAATATGTAATTAATCATGGAGTGTGAAGGTTGTATTATAAGTCTATGTGGTTTTATAAAAATGTCGAAAATCAGATTTATGAACAACAATTACAATTGTTGACTGGAAGAATCTTATTAGGGAGGTATGACTCCACATAGTAAAATAGGAAATGAAGGAAAAAATGATTTAGCTCCGATTAATAAAAATTTAATGTAAATCTTGGCCCCAATATAGTTTTTGCAATCGCTTAGTAATATTTTCAAAAGGATTTTCAAAAAGATTAATCGCTTCGATTTTCTCTCTATATTCGCACAGCTATGAAGCTTTAAAGACGACATACATACAAGTTAACTTCTTCTTATTTGAGGGGGTCACCTTGCAGAAGCAAGGATTTGATTTCCATAAACCAACGGCTCACACACCCCCAAATGATCAAGACGTTGGTTCGATCTTACGTTATAATTGTTTATTCTAATTCTAATGTCCATGTCCGTCGGGTGTTCATCACCCAACCACCGCATGCTTCGGCCTCTCGGCCCAAACTGCCAACACTCCCACTGCTACTCCTCCTCCTGCTTGCTCCCGCTTCTGCTGCCGATGCTGCTGCTGTATCGTGTTAACTTACATATATCTCCGATAATTATTGTCGGATTTCGAAATTTGGTCAGCTGGTGCATATTAGCCATATTATTGAGTGGCTAATTATATTTTCATCATTGTGGTAATATTGCGTCACCCTCTAATTGTGTTGTGATTGGTTGTCCGCATTTTGTCGCTTTATGGAGTACCGAGAGTAGCGAGACGATAGCGTTGTGACACTGTTGCCGAGTGTGGTTCAAGGGTAATGTGAATTAAAATGTGCACTGCACAACTCGAAATGAGTTGCGCTATGGTGAAAAACATTGTGCTGTTACATATAGATTGGCACATGCGATTGTTTCGAATCACTCTGCATATGTTTGTATGTAGGTCGATTCTTATGCGATGTAAACATGTCATGCGAGAAAAATGAGCTTACTTATGTAAGCTTTTGGATTGTTGGAGCAATTTTTAAAGAATTCTGCGGATTAACTCTTATTGAGTATAAAGAAATATGCTTCCAATTCCTTCACCGCAGAAATGGGGAATTTCCAATAGTTTGTGTTCAATTCTGCAAAAGCCGTTACGCTAAAATACCACTACGGTCGGCTTGAACAATATTAGACTCTAAGTGTGGGATACAATATTTCTCAAATAGACGACTTCGATGATTGGTTTAAATATACAGTAACCATTCTTTTATCCCACACTAAAAATGAGATGGCTCGCAATGCCTTACTATATTTCCCAGATGAGCGCCCAGAAAGTTTTAGTCTGGATAATTGTGAAAATAAAAGTATCCCCGATAAGAGAATTGGTGATGATACCCTGAAAACGGTAGCTAGAAAAAGTAAATTAAAGCAACGTTTTAGCTACTTTGCCAATGAAATTCGAGATATGGTTTCGATGTTCCCAGCTAATGAAGAAGAACAAAATGTATATTTTCATCTTAAAATGGCACAAGTTATTTTAAGAAAATATGTAGTATTTGCGCCATTTTGGACTAATTTAATGGGTACAATAGACCTATAGAAGCTTTTTTTAAAACAATTAAGCATAGTGTCATTCAAAATAAACAAGGCTTGAAACTCGGAAGATTTATTCGAGAAATTGAAAAACTTTCAAATCCTGTAGTAAGACAAGTGAGACTTGCTCACCCAGATCGCATTAATTCGCCGATAGTCCATGGTACTGTGATTAAAGCATGTTCTTATAAACTTGGAGTTCGTCAAAAGACAGCTTTAAGTGATATTTCAAATAAGAAGCTTTTGCAACTATAAGGAAAGTTGGAAGAAAAAGGGGGCCGAAAAGGTCAAAGACAGGTTTGATCAAATGTGTCTTTACCGGTATTTTAAAAAATGAATACTGAATGTAAACTGCCAGAAGTAAATGAAAATACAAATGAATCATTGGTCTATTTGGTGCAGTCTGCATATACTTAGCTTTAGCATAAAGGAAAGCTTATACTTAGCTTTAGCATAAAGGATAGCTATATGCAGATGCTTAACAGTCATTCGACACTAGAAGATTGCATTGCTCCAAATGTACATTATTACGTTTTAAATTGTGGGACTCTCTTTAAGAGTGCCCATGGTCCTGACTGCAATGGTTTTATATACCATATTGAACTAGACGATATTGTAACTTTGCAAAATATGGCATGGTTATCAAACTATATTGTCGATGCTGCCTTAATCATTTATGATGAGCATGATAATAGTTCACAAAATTTTCCATGTCAAAGCGACTATGCTATTAATAATTATGAACTAATAAATAATGTTAAACAAATCGCTTACGACACACAAAAGGACGCTTTAGTTGCGTCATTTTGATATTGCAATATGCCAAATGCTATATTAAAAATAAACCATTAACAAACTTAAGATCTGCTATATTTATAAGAGACATTTTCGAAAAATTTAAAGACCTGCTTATATTGTTACAGGCGGCTAGACAAAGTGTCTAAAATGGAATGTGTAATATGTAACAGATCTCTTGGCATTAAATTCATTGCAAATTTTTATGATATAATAAATAAACATTTAATTTATGTATAAGATTTGCAATTTTTCTTCCAAATAGCGATGAACTTAAAGATTAAGGACATACATAGTTCCCAATCGGTAAATAAATGTTGGACCTGCCTTACATCTTTATATCATTCGTCTAAATAGTGATATAGTTTTTATACCCTGTACCCATAGGGTAAAAGGGTATATTAAAGTCGCTAAAATGTATGTAACAGGCAGAAGGAGAATTTTCCGACCCCATAAAGTATATATATTCTTGATCAGTATCAATAGCGAAGTCTATTGAGACATATCCGTCTGTCCGTCCGTCCGTATGAACACCTAGATCTCAGAGACTATAAGAGCTAGAGCAACCAAATTTGGTGTCAACATCCGTCTGTTGTGTAGACAGGTTAAGTTTGTTTCAAATTTTTGCCACGCCCACTTCCGCCCCCGCAATTTGGGGAAAACCTATAACTAAGGCAATATTAAACATATCGTATTCATATTTGGCATGCACATTAATATAGCCAAAATAGCTGACTTAATTTGACCGAAATCGGACAATAATTATCGGAGATATACGTATTTCCGTTTTGTACTGAAACGCCCCATGCAAAATGGGCTGTTAAGTGTGAGCGAGATAGCATGCGTTCGCTGTTGATGCATGGCAAGCAGTGCAGTGTTGCTGCATGGCAAGCAGTGCATGCTAAGAGAATTATTTTTGTAAATTGATGGCGATTTTGATTATTTTTGACTTTATGGGATACTTTTACTTGGTACAGGGTATACTCAATGTCGGCAGGGACGACTTGCTTGCTTCATTTTTTTTTTGTTTTGTCTTTTTTTAATGAGGCTTGGAACTCGATCACGATTTCGATTTCGATCTCTATACCGAAAACCATTTGCGACATTTACTTTTATTTCAATTTTCACAAATTATGGTTTCCTCTTCGAAAACGTTTTAGTTTCGATCTGAAAGCAGACAATTTCTTGCATTACCCACAAAACTTTAAATTGTTTTTTGAAATTTTATAAATAAATTATAATTTGAAAATCACAACACTTCTTGAATTTATATTATTTAACATTATTGAAAGCTTTATGAAACTTTGCTAATATTTTAATCAGTTTTCTTAAAAGTATCATTTTAATTGAATATATCTTTATATTATATTTATTTTAAAAAATGCAGAAACATATAAATATTAATTTTTTTGTGTAATCTTTGCTTATTTTCCCTGACTTTGCTCAGAAAATAATGATTAATTATACCCTGTACCAATAGGGTAAAAGGGTATATTAAAGTCGCTAAAATGTATGTAACAGGCAGAAGGAAAATTTTCCGACCCTATAAAGTATATATATTTTTGATCGGTATCAATAGCGAAGTCGATTGAGACATGTCCGTCTGTCCGCCTGTCCGCCTGTCCGTCCGTCCGTCCGTCCGTCCGTCCGTCCGTATGAACACCGAGATCTCAGAGACTATAAGAGCTAGAGCAACCAAATTTGGTGTCAACATCCGTCTGTTGTGTAGACAGGTTAAGTTTGTTTCAAATTTTTGCCACGCCCACTTCCGCCCCCGGAATTTGGGAAATACCTATAACTAGAGCAATATTAAAGATATCGTATTCTTATTTGGTAAGCACATTAATATAGCCAAAATGTACCACCTGACCAAATTTAAGCGAAATCGCACAATAATTTTCGGAGATATACGTATTTCCGTTTTGTACTGAAACGCCCCATACAAAATGGGCTTTTAAGTGTGAGCGAGATAGCATGCGTTCGCTGTTGCTGCATGGCAAGCAGTGCATGCTAAGAGGATTTTTTTTTTGTAAATTGATGGCGATTTTTATTGTTTTTGACTTTATAGAGTACTTTTATTTGGTACAGGGTATTCTCAATGTCGGCAGGGACGACTTGCTTGCTTCATTATAATTTTATAACGATTCTTTTGAAGTGTGCCAATACTTTTTTGGCGATGTTGCGTCTACAGCTCCGCCGACGCCCGTTGTGCGTGTCGGATATTGTGCAATTTAATTATTCTCAACTTATGTATTGCATACATACATATATACACAGGGCATCTAGCTTTTTCAAGTTTTGTTCTCTGGAAGAATACAAAGGAAATGTTTTGTCTCTTTCACACTACATTTGTCTGCATGTATGTATCCGTACTAAGTATCGAATTTCACTCAAACTTGGTGGAGGTTGTTAAAACAATTTGAACCCAAGAAAAAAACAATAAAATTAGTATAATTAATACTCATTTTTCAGCCTACGACGGATTTGAACCTATCCTATTGTTTTGTAAGGCTAATTTAATTATACCCAATGTGGCGGGGCATGCCAACCTTTTACCAGAATTTTCTGGAAAAATATAATGTGATACAATTGTAGACATACATATGTATGTATGTACATATGTATTTACTTACGCAATTATAAAATCTGCAGTGTTTAAAGATCGTCATTCATTCAAATTCAAAAGCAAACGATGCGCATTCTAAGTAACGGTAAAAATTTATATCGTTTATTCCACGTCAATAGGAGCTATTCGAAAATGTGGGAGCTAATATTTTCATGGTCAAAATTTTAATACTTGCACCGCTTAAAATCGCCTAAAAGTCAATTATATATATAGATAATGCTATTGTTAATACGTTTAATCTTTGTTTTGATTAAAATAGGTAGTTATTAACAAAATAATTGATTTTAAAAATATTTAACAGCGACCGTCAGTACCTTGACGGACATTGCAAATCTTGAAAATTCTCTGTTGCATAACACTGGCATGCTTCAAAATGGTAATCTTGAAACAAAATGGAAATATGTAATTAATCATGGAGTGTGAAGGTTGTATTATAAGTCTATGTGGTTTTATAAAAATGTCGAAAATCAGATTTATGAACAACAATTACAATTGTTGACTGGAAGAATCTTATTAGGGAGGTATGACTCCACATAGTAAAATAGGAAATGAAGGAAAAAATGATTTAGCTCCGATTAATAAAAATTTAATGTAAATCTTGGCCCCAATATAGTTTTTGCAATCGCTTAGTAATATTTTCAAAAGGATTTTCAAAAAGATTAATCGCTTCGATTTTCTCTCTATATTCGCACAGCTATGAAGCTTTAAAGACGACATACATACAAGTTAACTTCTTCTTATTTGAGGGGGTCACCTTGCAGAAGCAAGGATTTGATTTCCATAAACCAACGGCTCACACACCCCCAAATGATCAAGACGTTGGTTCGATCTTACGTTATAATTGTTTATTCTAACTCTAATGTCCATGTCCGTCGGGTGTTCATCACCCAACCACCGCATGCTTCGGCCTCTCGGCCCAAACTGCCAACACTCCCACTGCTACTCCTCCTCCTGCTTGCTCCCGCTTCTGCTGCCGATGCTGCTGCTGTATCGTGTTAACTTACATATATCTCCGATAATTATTGTCGGATTTCGAAATTTGGTCAGCTGGTGCATATTAGCCATATTATTGAGTGGCTAATTATATTTTCATCATTGTGGTAATATTGCGTCACCCTCTAATTGTGTTGTGATTGGTTGTCCGCATTTTGTCGCTTTATGGAGTACCGAGAGTAGCGAGACGATAGCGTTGTGACACTGTTGCCGAGTGTGGTTCAAGGGTAATGTGAATTAAAATGTGCACTGCACAACTCGAAACGAGTTGCGCTATGGTGAAAAACATTGTGCTGTTACATATAGATTGGCACATGCGATTGTTTCGAATCACTCTGCATATGTTTGTATGTAGGTCGATTCTTATGCGATGTAAACATGTCATGCGAGAAAAATGAGCTTACTTATGTAAGCTTTTGGATTGTTGGAGCAATTTTTAAAGAATTCTGCGGATTAACTCTTATTGAGTATAAAGAAATATGCTTCCAATTCCTTCACCGCAGAAATGGGGAATTTCCAATAGTTTGTGTTCAATTCTGCAAAAGCCGTTACGCTAAAATACCACTACGGTCGGCTTGAACAATATTAGACTCTAAGTGTGGGATACAATATTTCTCAAATAGACGACTTCGATGATTGGTTTAAATATACAGTAACCATTCTTTTATCCCACACTAAAAATGAGATGGCTCGCAATGCCTTACTATATTTCCCAGATGAGCGCCCAGAAAGTTTTAGTCTGGATAATTGTGAAAATAAAAGTATCCCCGATAAGAGAATTGGTGATGATACCCTGAAAACGGTAGCTAGAAAAAGTAAATTAAAGCAACGTTTTAGCTACTTTGCCAATGAAATTCGAGATATGGTTTCGATGTTCCCAGCTAATGAAGAAGAACAAAATGTATATTTTCATCTTAAAATGGCACAAGTTATTTTAAGAAAATATGTAGTATTTGCGCCATTTTGGACTAATTTAATGGGTACAATAGACCTATAGAAGCTTTTTTTAAAACAATTAAGCATAGTGTCATTCAAAATAAACAAGGCTTGAAACTCGGAAGATTTATTCGAGAAATTGAAAAACTTTCAAATCCTGTAGTAAGACAAGTGAGACTTGCTCACCCAGATCGCATTAATTCGCCGATAGTCCATGGTACTGTGATTAAAGCATGTTCTTATAAACTTGGAGTTCGTCAAAAGACAGCTTTAAGTGATATTTCAAATAAGAAGCTTTTGCAACTATAAGGAAAGTTGGAAGAAAAAGGGGGCCGAAAAGGTCAAAGACAGGTTTGATCAAATGTGTCTTTACCGGTATTTTAAAAAATGAATACTGAATGTAAACTGCCAGAAGTAAATGAAAATACAAATGAATCATTGGTCTATTTGGTGCAGTCTGCATATACTTAGCTTTAGCATAAAGGAAAGCTTATACTTAGCTTTAGCATAAAGGATAGCTATATGCAGATGCTTAACAGTCATTCGACACTAGAAGATTGCATTGCTCCAAATGTACATTATTACGTTTTAAATTGTGGGACTCTCTTTAAGAGTGCCCATGGTCCTGACTGCAATGGTTTTATATACCATATTGAACTAGACGATATTGTAACTTTGCAAAATATGGCATGGTTATCAAACTATATTGTCGATGCTGCCTTAATCATTTATGATGAGCATGATAATAGTTCACAAAATTTTCCATGTCAAAGCGACTATGCTATTAATAATTATGAACTAATAAATAATGTTAAACAAATCGCTTACGACACACAAAAGGACGCTTTAGTTGCGTCATTTTGATATTGCAATATGCCAAATGCTATATTAAAAATAAACCATTAACAAACTTAAGATCTGCTATATTTATAAGAGACATTTTCGAAAAATTTAAAGACCTGCTTATATTGTTACAGGCGGCTAGACAAAGTGTCTAAAATGGAATGTGTAATATGTAACAGATCTCTTGGCATTAAATTCATTGCAAATTTTTATGATATAATAAATAAACATTTGATGTTTAAAGATTAAGGACATACATAGTTCCCAATCGGTAAATAAATGTTGGACCTGCCTTACATCTTTATATCATTCGTCTAAATAGTGATATAGTTTTTATACCCTGTACCCATAGGGTAAAAGGGTATATTAAAGTCGCTAAAATGTATGTAACAGGCAGAAGGAGAATTTTCCGACCCCATAAAGTATATATATTCTTGATCAGTATCAATAGCCGAGTCGATTGAGCCATGTCCGTCTGTCCGTCCGTCCGTATGAACACCTAGATCTCAGAGACTATAAGAGCTAGAGCAACCAAATTTGGTGTCAACATCCGTCTGTTGTGTAGACAGGTTAAGTTTGTTTCAAATTTTTGCCACGCCCACTTCCGCCCCCGCAATTTGGGGAAAACCTATAACTAAGGCAATATTAAACATATCGTATTCATATTTGGCATGCACATTAATATAGCCAAAATAGCTGACTTAATTTGACCGAAATCGGACAATAATTATCGGAGATATACGTATTTCCGTTTTGTACTGAAACGCCCCATGCAAAATGGGCTGTTAAGTGTGAGCGAGATAGCATGCGTTCGCTGTTGATGCATGGCAAGCAGTGCAGTGTTGCTGCATGGCAAGCAGTGCATGCTAAGAGAATTATTTTTGTAAATTGATGGCGATTTTGATTATTTTTGACTTTATGGGATACTTTTACTTGGTACAGGGTATACTCAATGTCGGCAGGGACGACTTGCTTGCTTCATTTTTTTTTTGTTTTGTCTTTTTTTAATGAGGCTTGGAACTCGATCACGATTTCGATTTCGATCTCTATACCGAAAACCATTTGCGACATTTACTTTTATTTCAATTTACAGAAATTATGGTTTCCTCTTCGAAAACGTTTTAGTTTCGATCTGAAAGCAGACAATTTCTTGCATTACCCACAAAACTTTAAATTGTTTTTTGAAATTTTATAAATAAATTATAATTTGAAAATCACAACACTTCTTGAATTTATATTATTTAACATTATTGAAAGCTTTATGAAACTTTGCTAATATTTTAATCAGTTTTCTTAAAAGTATCATTTTAATTGAATATATCTTTATATTATATTTATTTTAAAAAATGCAGAAACATATAAATATTAATTTTTTTGTGTAATCTTTGCTTATTTTCCCTGACTTTGCTCAGAAAATAATGATTAATTATACCCTGTACCAATAGGGTAAAAGGGTATATTAAAGTCGCTAAAATGTATGTAACAGGCAGAAGGAAAATTTTCCGACCCTATAAAGTATATATATTTTTGATCGGTATCAATAGCGAAGTCGATTGAGACATGTCCGTCTGTCCGCCTGTCCGTCCGTCCGTATGAACACCGAGATCTCAGAGACTATAAGAGCTAGAGCAACCAAATTTGGTGTCAACATCCGTCTGTTGTGTAGACAGGTTAAGTTTGTTTCAAATTTTTGCCACGCCCACTTCCGCCCCCGGAATTCGGGAAATACCTATAACTAGAGCAATATTAAAGATATCGTATTCTTATTTGGTAAGCACATTAATATAGCCAAAATGTACCACCTGACCAAATTTAAGCGAAATCGCACAATAATTTTCGGAGATATACGTATTTCCGTTTTGTACTGAAACGCCCCATACAAAATGGGCTTTTAAGTGTGAGCGAGATAGCATGCGTTCGCTGTTGCTGCATGGCAAGCAGTGCATGCTAAGAGGATTTTTTTTTGTAAATTGATGGCGATTTTTATTGTTTTTGACTTTATAGAGTACTTTTATTTGGTACAGGGTATTCTCAATGTCGGCAGGGACGACTTGCTTGCTTCATTATAATTTTATAACGATTCTTTTGAAGTGTGCCAATACTTTTTTGGCGATGTTGCGTCTACAGCTCCGTCGACGCCCGTTGTGCGTGTCGGATATTGTGCAATTTAATTATTCTCAACTTATGTATTGCATACATACATATATACACAGGGCATCTAGCTTTTTCAAGTTTTGTTCTCTGGAAGAATACAAAGGAAATGTTTTGTCTCTTTCACACTACATTTGTCTGCATGTATGTATCCGTACTAAGTATCGAATTTCACTCAAACTTGGTGGAGGTTGTTAAAACAATTTGAACCCAAGAAAAAAACAATAAAATTAGTATAATTAATACTCATTTTTCAGCCTACGACGGATTTGAACCTATCCTATTGTTTTGTAAGGCTAATTTAATTATACCCAATGTGGCGGGGCATGCCAACCTTTTACCAGAATTTTCTGGAAAAATATAATGTGATACAATTGTAGACATACATATGTATGTATGTACATATGTATTTACTTACGCAATTATAAAATCTGCAGTGTTTAAAGATCGTCATTCATTCAAATTCAAAAGCAAACGATGCGCATTCTAAGTAACGGTAAAAATTTATATCGTTTATTCCACGTCAATAGGAGCTATTCGAAAATGTGGGAGCTAATATTTTCATGGTCAAAATTTTAATACTTGCACCGCTTAAAATCGCCTAAAAGTCAATTATATATATAGATAATGCTATTGTTAATACGTTTAATCTTTGTTTTGATTAAAATAGGTAGTTATTAACAAAATAATTGATTTTAAAAATATTTAACAGCGACCGTCAGTACCTTGACGGACATTGCAAATCTTGAAAATTCTCTGTTGCATAACACTGGCATGCTTCAAAATGGTAATCTTGAAACAAAATGGAAATATGTAATTAATCATGGAGTGTGAAGGTTGTATTATAAGTCTATGTGGTTTTATAAAAATGTCGAAAATCAGATTTATGAACAACAATTACAATTGTTGACTGGAAGAATCTTATTAGGGAGGTATGACTCCACATAGTAAAATAGGAAATGAAGGAAAAAATGATTTAGCTCCGATTAATAAAAATTTAATGTAAATCTTGGCCCCAATATAGTTTTTGCAA